>SEYY01000951.1:110145-122645 GCA_009176605.1 Armadillidium nasatum
GACCGCACCCCATCGTGCCTTCTTTATATTTACAACCTCACGTTACCAGGACAGTAAAATTGTGTGATTATCAGAATCGCACCTTATCGTTGAATCGACTAACCAACCCCTCACACCCCCCCTCCCCCGAACACACACATACGCAGGCACATTTTTTTAAGTTTTAGGAAAAAGTTGCATTATTATTATTATTATTATTATTATTATTATTATTATTATTATTATTATTATTATTATTATTATTATTATTTTAAATTAATGAATAAAATCGTACTAGTGTTCATTATACGAATTTAGTCGGCATGGGCGGTTTTATGGGTAGAACATTGTAATTACGGTGTTTTTCGGGTTGTCGGAATCCCAGATTCAATACAAGTTGGGAAGAGAGATGAAAGGATTTGTTCTGATTAGGACTAATTGCAGCGTTGTAAGAATTTCTTGAATTAATCCTAATTAACTTTAAATAAGGGTCATTAACATTATTATTATTATTAGTAGTAGTAGTAGTAGTAGTAGTAGTAGTAGTATTATACCTGGCTTTTTATTCCTTGGATTTCCTACTTATCCGATTTTGGATATGGATTTAAATTGGAATTTGGATGCAAAGCATATTATTATTATTATTTTTGTTATTATTATTATTATTATTATTATTATTATTATTATTATTATTATTATTATTATTAATAGTTAACAATATATTAAAAAAATAATATAATTAATTAAATTTTGGTTATCCTAAAAACTGGTTACAATATATATATATATATATATATATATATATATATATATATATATATATATATATATATATATATATATATATATATATATATATATATATATATATATATATATATATATATATATTATATTATTTTTTTCTCTTAAAAAGCAGTAAAATATTGGGAAAAAGCTTTAATGGTTAGGAAATCTGAAAATAATTAGTTAAAGATATATATATATATATATATATATATATATATATATATATATATATATATATATATATATATATATATATATATATATATATATATATATATATATATATATATATATATATATATATATATATATATATATATATATATTATATATATATATATATATATATATATATATATATATATATATATATATATATATATATATATATATATATATATATATATATATATATATATATAATAAATAGCAAATGAACTCTTTTCAATGATAAAAATGTCTATTGAAAATTTGGTTAATACGCAAAATAGGATGTTTATCTAAAAAAAAGGAATTCGTATATTATATATATATATATATATATATATATATATATATATATATATATATATATATATATATATATATATATATATATATATATATATATATATATATATATATATATATATATATATATATATATATATATATATATTCAAAATTACTTGGTTAAACTTGAATCCGTGGTTGTCCAGACTCCAACAATGGAAAAAGTCTCTATGAACAAGTATCCCTAAATGCACAGTTCAAAAGTTATAGCACCTTTAAATTCGTACTAGCTTCAGAATGGAAATGTCACACGATTCAAATTTATAATGGCAAATAACCTATCGATGATAGCTATAAATGAATTATTAATTATGAGTACAGACCGACACGACGACATGTGTTGTAACGCATGACCGAATACTTTGTATAAGATCACCAGCAATACTGTATTTTGTGTGTAGGTTACTTCATAGATTTTAAACTTGGAAAAACATCCAAGTAGATCTTAATGCCACGTGTCGTTCAGAACTACTACCCGTAAATTATCAGAAACGCGTAAAGTACTTGTGTATATGCCGCTATGTGACACGATCTTGTTGTATGGATTATACATCGGAGGAACTGGCCAATATTGCATTTTGTTGTATGGACAATGTTCGGCGAATAGAAATTTTGCTGTGAATTTTATTATTTTTCGACGCCAAACCACCGTCTTTGGTGCTGCTTGACATATCCCCACGCCTGACGTGAAAGAGAATGTGTTAGATAGCGTTCGCTGAAAAATCTGGAGCTATCATACGCAAATTTTTAGAACGTTTCCTGTTTTGCATGTGACAGTATGGAGAAACTTCCACAAACAACGACTCTTCCTGTTCATGTGCAGCGAGGTCAGACCCTCAGTGTTGAAAATTACCCATAACTTTTAGAGTTTTGTCGGGGCTTTCTCTGATAGTGCACCAATCCACAGTTTCATTAATGTGTCCTCTTTACGGTTTAAGCAAAATTTGCAAGAAATTCGATAATGAATAACTGATGATCTGACGTCAATCCATATGCTATGATAGAAACATTTTCATGAAATTTATGTGTCGGTATAGTTGGTGATCGTCTTTTAGGACCAAAGTTTTAAATGACAGACACATTATACGGACCTTCATAAAGGCTGTTTTGGGAGCAAGAGCTGGGGGACCTCCGGAGCGACATTCTACTGACCATTCGACGAAATTCTTGGTTTATGTACATGATGGTGCTTTACTCTCTGTAGTTTGATTTGGCGAATAGTATCTAAACGATATGTTTCCAAACCGATGGAATCATTGCTTGACCCACTCACTCCCGGTTGCAACCCGTTGAACTATTTCTTTTGGGACCATTTACAACTACTTTCGACGTTTTTCCTGACCGTATAAACCAAGCCCTCAAAGTTACATAGGAACACTTATATTCCTGGAGCGTGTTCGTCAGGCCATGGTTCCATGTTACGACTATGTGAAGCATGTATTACTGTAAAAAATGAACGCTTTGAGCATCTCCTCTGAAATGTATGTAATAATATTTACTTCTTAGGACGTTTCCTTTTTCACAATTAAACCTTGCTGGTTTATTTGACTTCCTTAATGTAAAGTATATTCCATACTCTACTACACAGCTTTTGTGTATGCTCTCTTTTTGTGTACGTGTGTGTATGCACATACTTATTGAATATGCATTACAACACATACAGTCCCTCCATAGCTACCTGCGATAGGTCAACTGCCATTATACACTTATACCTTGTGGCAATCGTATTCTTGAATTGGCATGTATTTCTAGTCGCTATAGCTTTGCAGCATACATTTTGGGATTCTTATTCGTAGAGACTTTTTTCATAGTAGAGGTCTTTAAAACCACTGGGCCCAAGTTTGGGCAAGCAGTTCTGAAGTACCCTGTGTATATTACTGATGTAGATTCTTTTTTTTCTAAGGCGATGTAAGGAAAATCAAATATTTTTGGTTAAAAATGACCCAAACCATTATTGCAAAATTTCTTGTGAGGAAGAAACATTTTGTGGTGAGGTGATGGTTCCTAAAGAACATTTAAATGTAAGTTTGTTCTTTTTAAAGTTTATTTTGATAAATTATTATTATTATTATTATTATTATTATTATTATTATTATTATTATTATTATTATTATTATTAGTAGTAGTAGTAGTAGTAGTAGTAGTAGAGTCTGACTTTATTATATTACCGAGTACTCTTATTTAGTTATTGGAAAAAAAAACAGTATTATGCCTTTTGAATTTTTTCATTTTATTTATTTATTTATTTATTTATTTATTAATTTTATATATATTTATTTATTTATTTATATATTTATTTATTTATTTTTGCAGGGGTGTCGTGTTTGCGATTCCGTGGGAAATGATTGTCATTTACAAACTCCTGCAAAAGGAAAAGGAATCGTAGATACTGATTTTATATTTTATATTTCTGCTTTACAAACTGATAGATGTAAAAAAGGATTTACAGTTGCCTACGCAGCTCATTGCCAGCAAGAGTCGACTTTAGATAGGTAAAGAAAGGCCTAGATACTATTTTATTAAATTCAATAAAGTTAAAAATACCTTGAATTCTTAAATGTTTATATATATGATATGATAATAGTTATTATTATTATTTATTTATTTATTTTTATATTTTAAATAAATAAATAATAATAATAACTATTATCATATTATTATCTATATCTAATTAATATTATTCTGAAAGTTTTTTTTTTAAGCCTATACTTTAACATGGGTTTGTAAGCCAATTGGCCGGACCAATATTAAGTAGCTTCACCAAATGTGTATATATATATATATATATTATATATATATATATATATATATATATATATATATATATATATATATATATATATATATATATATATATATATTTCTTTAAATAAAAGTAAATGAATTAAATATTTTCAATTTAAATATTTTAATAATAATTTTATTAAATTCTTTAAGTAAATAATAATTAATAATAATATAATAATAAATAATAATAATAATAATAATAATAATAATAAAAATATTAAAAAAAAAAGTTTATATATATATATATATATATATATATATATATATATATATATATATATATATATATATATATATATATATATATATATATATATATATATATATATATATATATATATATATATATATATATATATATATATAAAAATTTAATATTCTGTCAGCAAGAACATAAGCGTATCCCTTTGGATATGCATATGAGTTTATTATTATTATTATTATTATTATTATTATGTTATTATTATTATTATTATTATTATTTAGAAGTTCTTCAGCTTTATTTAATATTAGTTGAAATTTTGCTTCCAATCTTCCAGAAGGTTTTTCTTTTTTACTTCGTACTTCTGACCGGTTTCGTCCTAAAAAAGAAAAACCTTCTGGAAGATTGGAAGCAAAATTTCAACTAATATTAAATAAAGCTGAAGAACTTCTAAATTATTGTAATGATAACAGCTTCTCCCAATCTTTAAGATTTCTTCCCAACAAAATAATTTATAAAATGCTCCAAATATTATTTAAATTAATAAGAGGGCTGATGCTCCTTCAGTTAGTGACCATCGTGTGCCAACTTGCTTACCCGAGTCTGACTGTACGTCGACATTTGTTGGTTACGCGACTGATTATTGACAGATGGGACATACCAGCTTTTACCCTTATCATTCTAAATTTGAAACTTCTCATGTGAAGCTCGAAAACTAAATTCATAACTTTATTAATGATTTTCAAAATTTATAATATTAATTAACTTTTGGCATTAATCATTCATCTTCACTCTGATGATGTCGGTCAGAAGTATATTATTATTATTATTGTCGTCTCCATATTCCTTTACGAAGTCCTTCCATATATGAAGACTACTGTGAGCTGTAGTTGTATCCACTCTACAGGTTTGCTTTTCGTCCTCACCATTATAGTCCGGCAACCATCCGACTCTACTCAAAACCAACTACTTATCTCACTTTGAACAACATACATTATTGGTACCGGTATACTCCATGGCTCAAAAAAATAAATGGTAGAATGGCAGCATTGACTCTCTCAACTCTCGTCACGTATTCTTCTTCCTTAGTCTAGGGATGGAGCGACACCAAAATTTTTTCCGATACCGATACCCGATACCTAAAAATATGCCGATACTTACCGATACCGATACCGATACTTTACTCTTATACAAAATTTTTACCGATACCTATACTTAAAAATATGCCGATACTTGCCGATACCGATACTTCACTCCATCCCTATTCCTTACTTATCAATATCTACAGCCGAGTTATTGTAATTGGTTCTGCCGATTTCCAGAATCACTGCTATAAGTACGGATGAAATGTTTAGCATTTTCTCTTACTTTAAAAGTACACTATTGGCACTTTAAAAATAGGTAAATCAGAGATGATTTGATCTCTGTAATGCAAAAATTCCTCTTTTATCTCTTTTTAAGAGGCTAGGAATCTTTGTTATGTCCCGTCCATGTTCACATACCAGGAAAAGAACAATTAACAGATCAATTTGCCAAGTTATAACTTCTAAGAAAATCAGTAGGTCTTACTGATAAAGATAAAAAGGATAAATAGTTGTGCCGTTCTTATGTTCCTTTTTCCATGCAAAAGTTCTTCCCTAACTTGCCTAATATCTCCTGCAAAAACAGTCTTTCTTGAACCTTGCCGGAATCCCCATCTTCGAAGTGATTTGATTTTGATTTTCTACGTGAATTAAATTTGATATTTAGGATATAATCTAACTTTTTCACTTTTTTTTTCGCTTCGTCAAATTGTTGGTGGCCCCAACCTATTATCGTCTCTTTCCAGTGAGCAGTCACGACTCTCACATATTAAACGAAAAATATTATTATTATTATTATTATTATTATTATTATTATTATTATTATTATTATTATTATTATTATTTTTATTATATTTAGTTTGCTAGTAGAATTTTTTTATCAAATTAGTTTTTTAATCTCTCTTTTAGCGATTTGGTTATTATAGAGCATGAGTAAAATATTATATTATTTTTTTTGTTTTTTGTTTTTTATTTTTTAAACAGACCGATCGCAGGTCATGTAAACCTTTGTCCATTTTCAATATCTATTAAAAAACAAGAAGTACAAACATTATTATCAACAGTGAAACACGAAATTCTTCATGCCCTTGGTTTCTCTGTTTCACTTTATGCTTACTTTCGAGATGACAATGGAGAACCTCTTACAGAGAGAACAGAAAGCGGAAAACCACCTCTCAATGAACAGTAAGATAGATTTTTTTTTTCTCGAAAATAGGATAATTTTTATACTATTACAGAAGATATTGAGAATTTCCAGATGGAAATATTATTTATTGTTGTTTTATTTAGATTACAAGCAAGACAGTGGAGTGATAAAATTATCAAAAAAATTGTTCGTAATGACTGGCTTGTGAGGGAAGGGGAAATAAAAAAGCAAATTAATATGATGGTTACTCCTAATGTTGCGAGAGAGGTATTTATTTTCTATTTGAAACCATTGTACCATTCGCAGAAATAATGTAGAACATTATTTAGGTAAATAATGGCCAAAATCGAACGAAAACGTTTTAGTTTCTGTATTCTATATATAAATATATAACTATTATGCATAATTTAACATCTAAACTATTAGTAAACTAATTGTATATTTGTTTTGTGAACTTTTTTGTAGTTGGTTTTATCTGATGATTTACATATAGTAGGTTGAATAAGTCCAAATCATTTTTTTAGCTGAAATATATTTAAAATATTAAAAACATACTACAGGCGAAAAATCATTTTGATTGCCCTACTTTGGAAGGAGGAGAATTGGAAGATCAAGGTTTTGATGGAACTGCCCTTACTCATTGGGAAAAGAGAGCTTTTGAGGTATTTGAAAAAAAGATGAAATTTTAAATATTAAAATGAAAATATATTTACAAATTTTATAAATAGTTTTTTTTTTTATTACTCAGAATGAAGCTATGACTGGTACTCATACACAAAATCCAGTGTACTCTCGAATAACTTTAGCGTTAATGGAGGATACTGGTTGGTATTATGCCAATTATTATATGGCTCAACCTTTAAAATGGGGACAAGGGCTTGGTTGTACATTTGCAAAAGGTAGCTGTATGAAGTGGATTACTGAACAAATTTCAAAGTAAGTTTTTACTCTTTCTTGAAAATTTTAATCATGGTTCATTATATTGTCGTAGCTTGTTTATAATTTGGATACTAATGCATGAAGGTACTTTAAGCTTTATCTTCCCGCCTTTAAATGTCTAAATTGACCTAAATATTTCGTAGAAAGTAACTTTGGCATTTAAATATTTTCTTTATATTTTTATTGCTTTTTCAGAGGAAAGAGCATTCACCCGTATTGTAATAAGGTTAAAAATGATCCTCTAGAAACAGAATGCACGGACGATAGAAATTCTGTGGCTCTTTGCAATCTTATTGAATATCCAACCCCTTTACCATTCCATTATCAAGTAATTATAAACCACATGGATTTATTTGTGCATTTAAACTAATTGTTATTAGTTGAGGTTTCATATGTCTCATTTTTAATAATAAAAATTTGCAAACTCAAATCAAATATATATCTGGAACAAGGAAGGAGTATAATTATAAATATCTCTCTCTCTCTCTCTATATATATATATATATATATATATATATATATATATATATATATATATATATATATATATATATATATATATATATATATATATATATATATATATATATATATATATATATATATATATATATATATATATATATATATATATATATATATATATATATATATATATATATATATATATATATATATATATATATATCATGTTGCTTTTACAGAACTTTCGTTCAATTCCCAGTATATCGAGAATAGACGTAGGTAAATTTGGAGGATCTGTTTCCTTAGCAGATTTTTGTCCTTACATTCAAGAATTCACATGGAAGAGTCAAAATGTTATTGTTCGTGGTTCTCATTGCCATTTCAAAGAAAATAGTCCAGGTAGGATCTTTATATGTATTTAATTGTTTTCATGCATAATAAGCAAATTTAACTTCAAAAACATATGATTCTAGAATTATATATATATATATATATATATATATATATATATATATATATATATATATATATATATATATATATATATATATATATATATATATATATATATATATATATATATATATATATATATATATTCGTATTTTTTTTCATTGTATCTTAATTATTTAAAAATATTTTTGACTTTACTGAATGGATATATTCAACAAAAAAATTTTGGATTTACTTTTTTTTTTCTCTTTAGAGATAATGTACTTTCCTAGGATAGCCTAAAATGTTAAAAATTTTTGCCCTGCTAATATATATATATATATATATATATATATATATATATATATATATATATATATATATATATATATATATATATATATATATATATATATATATATATATATATATATATATATATATATATATATATATATATATCAACAAAGCTTTTGATACCGTCCCCAGACATAACCTCATAAAAAAAAATCTTACACTCCCCTATACCCAACAATTACAAAAATGGATATCCAACTTTCTCCGATCGCACAGCTCAAGTTTCCAACAAAAATCATCTTTCAAAAACAGTAAAACTAGGAAATGGTGTCACAGGGAGCCATCCTATCTCCTCTCCTCTTTAAACTGTACGCATCAGACCTACACACTCCACAATCCCCAGGAATAAAAACTAATAACATGCCGACGACACATCCATTACGATACAAAATTCTTTCATGCTCAAAGCTACTGCACTCACTCAATCATATATCCAACAACTGGAAACATGGCTAAAATCCAACAGAATGACAACCTCCTTTGAAAAATCTTCAATCACTCTAATTACCACCGATAGACACCAATCGTCTATCCACCCTTATGTAAAACTAAATAATACCCTTATTCCTCTAAACAAATCTCCAAAGATCCTAGGCCTCACATATGACACACACTTTGCCTTTTCAAAGTACATTTTAAACATAACCAACACCGCAAACAGGAAACTAAAGATCATACGAACACTGTCACAAAACAATTTCAGTAATGAACTAACCACCCTCACCATAACATACAACATTTAATTACGCATCCCCAGCCTGGGACCTTGCCACCTCACCTTCAAGCACAGAGTAATTACAAAAGCATCAAAATATCGCCCTGCGAATTATCACAAGCTGCACCACCCCAATTCAATACTTACACAAAGAAACAAAAATCCTCCTGATCACTGTTCACCTAGACATGATAGGCACACAATTCTACTCCAACACTCGAGACATATCACACCCATGTCACTATAATCTACAAGATACTACAATACACCACCAAAAATCCCCCCTATCATCCCCAGCCCAATGCTTCAGTAACATTCAGAACCATCCTACCTCCCGCTCACAACATATCACTAAACAAACAAATACACACTTTCAGAACACAAAATTATCTCAACACCCGCCAACCAAATCACCTACTCAACGCACAATATTCCGACATATTAAATGTGCAAAACACCTTACCACGTAAAACCCAAATTACTCTATCCAGATTGAGGTCAGACCATCACCCTAACCTACAACAATACAAACATAGATTCAATATACAAAAGACATTATCCCCAATATGCGAGAGATGTATGCAGGAACCGAAAACAACAGAACACCTCCCTCTGAGATGCCCCTCTCTTACACAACACAGAACCCTCCATCATTTCTTCTTTCTGAGAGACTTTTGGGAACGGCCGGCGGCCGTCGCGGATTTCCTGAAAGCGGTTTGACCCTTCTTGTGAAGAACGTCCAGGGGAAAAAAGTAAAAGTAAAGTAAGTATATATATATATATATATATATATATATATATATATATATATATATATATATATATATATATATATATATATATATATATATATATATATATATATATATATATATATATATATATATATATATATATATATATATATATATATATATATATATATATATATATATATATATATATATATATATATATATATATATATATATATATATATATATATATATATATATATATATATATATATATATATATATATATATATATATATATATATATATATATATATATATATATATATAGATGATGATCGCAATTTTGCTTTGGAAATATATTCAAATAGTAGTAAGTGTTTTAACCACGAATCGGATTGGGTAGAGAAGAAGTGTGCTAAAGAACGTCAGTGGCAACATTGGGGATCGGGTTGCTATCAGTATTCTTGCACAGATGGTAGACTACATATTCATGTGGCCAACAACACTTACCAATGCTTCCATGAAAATCAGGTAACATTTATTTTTATGATTAACAAAATTTGTTTGTAGAGAGACATAATTTTACTTGAAACTCTCTGCCATTGCAGGTTATTCCCATCAAAATACTTTATAATGACTGGCTTCATGAAGGAACTATCATATGTCCACCATGCTCAGAATTGTGCGAAAAGGTACTAATTTTTATCCTCAGAGTTCATTATTTGATTTGTTTGAAAATAGTGGTATCGATGATATTAGTTTTAGTTTAAAAGTAGTTCATGTATAATAATAATAATAATAATAATAATTAATTATTATTATTATTATTATTATTATTATTATTATTTTATTATAATTTATATAATAATATCGATGGTATTAGTATTTGTTTAAAAGTAGTACCTGTGTATAAAAATAATAATAATAATTTATATAATAATAGCGATGGTATTAGTATTTATTTGAAAGTAATACCTGTATGTAATAAAAATAATGATAATTTTTCAGTAGTAGTAGTAGTAATAATAATAATAATAGTAATAGTTTCTATGCTTATTTCATTTCAGAATAGAAAGGGGTTTTGTAAAGAGGACTTAAAAAAACCAGTTGACGTTTCGTATACCGAAGACATACTAATTTGTGGTACATCATCGCTTGAGGCATCTTTATTGGCATTTCTGCTTGGTGGTGCATTAAGCATTTTATTTCATCGGTGATTACAGTTGAATCTAGGTTGTTAATTGTTTCAGAATTTTAAAAAAGGAATATTCCTTCTTTTTTTTTATTATGTGAAGATGCATTTCTACCTCGCCCTTCTGCATTAATTTCTTAATTAAATAGAAGAAATGAAAAGAATTTGTAAAATGTAAAGATTTTAGAATTACAAAAATTTGAAATTATATCACACCTTGAAATCAACATATATACAGTGAGGACTAGAAAGGCACACCTATACTGTGTAATATATATATATATATATATATATATATATATATATATATATATATATATATATATATATATATATATATATATATATATATATATATATATATATATATATATATATATATATATATATATATATATATATATATATATATATATATATATTATATATATATATATATATATATATATATATATATATATATATATATATATATATATATATATATATATATATATATATATATATATATATATATAGCCAAAGTTTAAATGTTAACTTATATTTTTGTATATTTATGTAAGATGATATTGAATATTTAATAAGACGAATTGTTTTCGTATAACTGCTCCGTTTTTGTTATTGTTTTTGTTGTCGTCAAATTGTTCAAGAAGTGTAGATTAATTACATTATTAATTACATTATAAGGAAATACGTAAGTGACTTACTCTATTCATCACAAGTAAGAAAGTTAATCAGATATCTTGGTTAATTTAATATATATATATATATATATATATATATATATATATATATATATATATATATATATATATATATATATATATATATATATATATATATATATATATATATATATATATATATATATATATATATATATATATATATATACTGTACTCCAGGATTTAAGAACGATGTTGATGTTGCTTGGTTGTTTATTATTTGAGAATTATATTTTGAATTAGTTCATGTTATAAGGTTACAGTTGGAAGAACTTGGTAAAAATTATTGTAATTTATTTGAACATCTTCTGAAATGCTTGAAACACCATTTAATTAATTTTATATATATATATATATATATATATATATATATATATATATATATATATATATATATATA
>SEYY01000951.1:127645-170145 GCA_009176605.1 Armadillidium nasatum
TATATATATATATATATATATATATATATATATATATATATATATATATAATATATATATATTATTTTTACCTCTGGTAGGTAAAAGCTAAGAGGCCTATTAAATTTCCTCCGGAAAAACTGGAAATTTGATCAAGTTAAAGGCCAATTTGTCTTGATACATGGCTAATGAAGGTGTGTAAGTCATAGGAAGTTGGGATAATAGATAAAGGGAGTGTATTCCAGACTTCACTAGTAGAGTGCATGTAAGATTGAGCATAGTGGTTAAGTATGGGGTCAGAGAATTGGACAGAGAAAGGTTGAGACTGTGTAGAAAGGTCTGTCACATGAACCCTTCTCAGTAGAGGCGGTATGTGACAGGAGAGTTCAGAAGAGCAGTGTCCATTGTATTATTGATAGTATAGAGAAAGTGATGCAACAATTCAACAGGCAGAAAGAGACTTAAGAGAATGAATGAGAGCAGAAGAGTTAAGATTAAAAGTCTTAGACTCTACCTTTCAAGGAGAGCTGTATGAGTGGAACCACTCTAGATGTGTGATGCATGCTCCATACAAGGAGCATAAAAAGCAAGCAACTAGGGTAGAGAGAAGAAATTCTGAAGGTGCCTCAAAATACCTAACCTCTTAGAAGCTTCTTTAGAAAAAGAAATTAAAAGAAAAAGAAACACCTGGAATATTAATAGGAGATGAAGGTTTGAATTGTGTTTTCAAATAAAATATCAGTTGGGCGGAAGGTTTTGTAGAGAGATGGAGGAACTGAGGTTTTGAGGTATTGAAAACTACAATGGTTTACCTGTCCCAATTTGAAATACAAAATAGTTCAGAAGTCAGTTGCTCCAAAGCTACAACCCTCTAAGTTGTGTCTATTAACTGCTATATTGAAGTGTGGAGTCTTTAGCATAGGAGTGGTTAAGAGATGATGTAATAGAGAGAAGGTCATTAATGAAAAATAAAACAAAAAGTGGCGGGATGGGAGAGATCCTTGAGGAATACCTGTATTAATAGATATTTAAAGCATTAACAGTGGCTGTCTACAGCAGCTGCTGTAGACAATGATTTTTTCAGAGAAAGAAGAAGAATAATTTGTTCTGTTTTGGAGTTAAGATAGTTGAAGAATTTTTTTATAGTCTGTAGAGTTAGGAGATAAATAGACAGAACAAATCATTTCATTTTTGAGTTGCAGGAAAATTTAAGCCATAAATTAGAGAATTCAGAAGACTTAATATTATACACGCAAGAGCAGACAACATTGCTACACTCATATGCGCAACATCCATCTTCGTCTGAAAATTGAGTATAAACAGTAGGAGGAAACAGTGTAGGGTTTGCTGTCAGAGCACGCAAACACATGAGTTTTGGTTAAGAACAAGAGATGAGTTCTAGAAGAAGAGAGGTGGTGATCGAAAAAATGGAAATTAGACAAGAGACAGTGAATGTTGGAGAAATTATTGAGAAAGGGATACTGTGCACTAGGGTAAGTTGTCATCAAGGTCTTGGTGGCACCAACCCCTTCACTGGAGGTCACCAACTCTCAAGTGGTGATTGGGGAAGGAGTGGATTAAGGGCATTGTTTGAATGCCACTTATCCAAGTATCTAGGCAGCTTTTTGTGTATATATTATATATATATATATATATATATATATATATATATATATATATATATATATATATATTATATATATATATATATATATATATATATATATATATATATATATATATATATATATATATATATATATATAGGCTTTAATATGTACCAAAAATAAATCACTTGAAGAAGCTGTGGATTGGATTGCTGGATTAGGTGCTGAAGAAATGGAAGCTCTTTCCTTCAACAGTGATGCTTGTAAGTCTTCTTCTGATGTTGATATTTGATATCATTATTTTATTAACTTTATAACTCACTTCATTCTGGGCTGTAAGGCAGTATCGCTAGAGCTGGACGATTTTTGCAAAATGTGTATACCTGCTTCATTCCTTGAAACATGCCTCACAGCACCACTTTCTAAGATTCACCACTCTTTCCATACACATTACATGCATCCACATTACCTCTTTAGAGATTTGTTGTTGCAGTTGGTAGATATGACAGGCTTTCTGTATGTGATATGGCTCTGGAAAATTATATATATATATATATATATATATATATATATATATATATATATATATATATATATATATATATATATATATATATATATATATATATATATATATATATATATATATATTAGGATGGAGTGATACCAAAATTTTAACCAATACCTAGTGCTGACACAATATATCTAGAATTTACTGATTCTGAGTACGAATTTTTTTTACTACTAAATTCATGAAGGTTAAAACAAAGATTGAAAATATTGTGACCATAAACTGTAGGATTTCTTTTATCTGTAATATCTAAATATCTAATTATCTTGAAGTCACATTGCCAAACAAAATTACTGAAAAATGAAAATTTAGGTCTTTCAAAATGGAAATCTAACCTACAAGCCATGTGATATATATATATATATATATATATATATATATATATATATATATATATATATATATATATATATATATATATATATATATATATATATATATATATATATATATATATATATATATATATATATATATATATATATATATATATATATATATATATATAGCTTCAGATTGTAGCAATGACTGGGAAGATTGTGAAGATGAGGTTGGATACAAAATGGTATTTGTAGTTAATTCAGAACATGGTATGGGAAGTGGAAAAATCGCTTCACAGGTATATATATATATATATATATATATATATATATATATATATATATATATATATATATATATATATATATATATATATATATATATATATATATATATATATATATATATATATATATATATATATATATATATATTAACAATGCTGAACAATTGAACATTGATTATGATTTTTTAGAATATATTAAGGCTTGTTCTGCTGATTAGTTATGAGAAGTATCAAGTGCATGTTGATTATTTCCTTTGATATAAGGAAATTGCGCACAAATGCATGGTCCTTACTGATCAAGAAAGTAAATTCATGGATTTACTGACAACTTTGTGACGATTATGTGAATCTGTGACAAAACGCTGCCCAGACTTCAAGTGCAACATAAAACTTAGTTTCTTCACCATGACATTACCTCACAATCAACAGTTTTTTGTTCTAGAACATCAGTGCTGTTGTTTGTACTTCAGCCCTTTCTTATCCTAAAATGATATTCAAACTTAAAAGGCTTTATTTCAATTTGACTGAAAACATCAACAGGGAATCACAATAACATCTCAAAATATCTGAGTAAAAAAAAAAAAAATAACATTTCAAGAGTATATTAGTTCTTTTGATACACAAGGGAAGACTTCGAAATATATATATATATATATATATATATATATATATATATATATATATATATATATATATATATATATATATATATATATATATATATATATATATATATATATATATATATATATATATATATATATATATATATATATATATATATTATATAGTGATGGCATCCGCATCCGCACCAAAATCAACATCCTCATCCGCATTTTCGAAAAATTCAACAATCACATCCGCGTCCGCACTTGACGAAAATTCAACATCCGCATCCGCATCCGCACTTTCAAAAATTCAACATCCGCACTTCGCTCCAAAATTCGACATCCGCATCCGCAAATTAGAAAATATGACATCCGATCCATCACTATATATATATATATATATATATATATATATATATATATATATATATATATATATATATATATATATATATATATATATATATATATATATATATATATATATATATATATATATATATATATATATATATATATATATATATATATATATATATATATATATATTATGCGAATTGTAGATCAAGAGTGAGGGTGAAGAGAAAACTATCGGATTGGTTTAGCATAAGAGTGGGATTGAGACAGGGGTGTGTAATATCTCCATGTTATTTAATCTATTGATGAATGGTTTACTTAGAAAAATGGAGAGAGAAGGGAAGAGTATTACGTTGAGAAATATGGAGGGTGAATGTGAAGTGAATGTTTTACTTTTTGCAGATGATGCGGCATGTGTTGGTCGGCAGAATCTGGAGAAAAGATGAGAATACTTGTGAGAGAGTTTGAAGGGAAATGTGCAAACACGAGATTGAAATTCAATCCAGCGAAGAATAAAGTTATGAGGATTGGAGGTGGGGATGAGGAAATGTGGAGGGAGGAATGGAAACTTGAGGAGGTGAATGAATTCAAATATCTAGTAATGTTGGGTGGAAGGTAAGGGTGGGACGGAAAAAGAAATAAAGAACAGAGTGGTAGAAGGAATGAAAGTATTGGGGGGCTTAAGAAAAGTATGGAAGAAAGGAAAAATTTCGAAAGAAATAAAGATAAGAATGTTTGAATGTATGTGTTCACCTTCTGTATTGTAACATAGATGATAAGTGCTCGGTCGAGAAAAAGTTTCAATGTCTTTGAGATGAAAGATTTCAGAGCGATATATAAATTGAAAAGGATTGATAGGATTAAAAATGAAAGAATAAGGGAGATGTGTAAATGGAAGAAAAGTGTAATTGATAGAGAGGAGGAGAATATGCTAAAATGGTTTGGACATATGTGAAGAATGAATGAGGACAGAATGGTGGGCAAGGTACTTAGATTCCATGTGGATAGAGGTAGGGATAGGGGAAGGCCGAAGTGGAGATGGATGGATGGAGTGAGAGAGATTTTGATGGAAGGAATTTGAGTTTAGAAGAGGGTAGAAGATTCGTAGAGACAGAGAGATATTAAGGGCGGTGGTGAAAGGGGTTGGAAGGGGTTGGTTGTAAGGGAATTGTGGCGGGCACCACCCCACGAAAGTGGGAAAGGTGATAATGAAATATATATATATATATATATATATATATATATATATATATATATATATATATATATATATATATATATATATATATATATATTATATATATATATATATATATATATATATATATATATATATATATATATATATATATATATATATATATATATATATATTTTTATATATATATATATATATATTATATAAATCGTATATATATATATATATATATATATATATATATATATATATATATATATATATATATATATATATATATATATATATATATATATATATATATATATATATATATATATATATATATATATATATATATTATATATACTGTGCTTTAAACATTATTAAAATTTTCTAAGCAACTTGTAAATATAATTTTATTTTTACTAAAAAACTATTGAAGTGTTTATAATTTAAAAATTAAAATTTTTGTTATATATATATATATATATATATATATATATATATATATATATATATATATATATATATATATATATATATATATATATATATATATATATATATATATATATATATATATATATATATATATATATATATATATATACGAGATTGATTTGTCTGTGTGATGATTTCAAAACTTTAAGGATTAATTAGTGTGTTATGGGTATCGCACAGTCTTTACGAATACTTGAAGAGGATGAAATATATATATATATATATATATATATATATATATATATATATATATATATATATATATATATATATATATATATATATATATATATATATATATATTATATATATATATATATTGGAACAAGGTTGGGCATGCAGCTGTAGGACTCTATAGAATTCTTATTGCAGATAGAATGAATTACGGTAACAGTTTAAAAGAATGGGAAGACTCTGGGTGAGTTTATGGTAGTGTAATAGTTATTGCTTAATATCAGTTAAATTTTTCGAGTTATATATATATATATATATATATATATATATATATATATATATATATATATATATATATATATATATATATATATATATATATATATATATATATATATATATATATATATATATATATATATATATATATATATATATATATATATATATATATATATATATATATATATATATATATATATATATATATATATATATATATATATATATATATATATATATATAGATATAGTACAAGTACATTTCAATTTTATTCATAAAATCGTTGTCATTAACATGTAAAATTATACTATTGGAATTCGTTCCAAAATTCTGATTTATTGTAAACAATATAGTAAAATGTAGAAGAATTTGATTAAGGTAAATAACGAATAAAAAGTATTTGAAAATAATTAAATTTTTATTAATTCTGTAGGCTTTTTTGAATTTTTTTATTCTCGAGTGTAAAAATTAAAAACTTAATTCTAGTTATTTTTGCATTTTACAAACACTGAGATTTTCAAACCTTGTGTCAATCAATCGACATCTTTCAAGGAGAATGACTTTTTCCGTGGAGCAGAAGATTCTTTTCACAGAAGAAGATGTTGGAATAGTTAAATATTTTGGAAACATCTCCATGATTTTTTTAATATATCTTTACATCCCTTCAGAAATACTGAGGTGTCAAATATTTCTGCATTTCAATAAAAATGTGCTCCTGCATTTGGTATGTGTCTGTCAAGTTTTGAGTGAGGAAGCCATAAAACTGAACAATTTCCTCTTTTTTGGATGGATTCATGAACTACTACTCGGTAAATTTTCTGATATCACATTAACGAAATTAGAAGCATTTGAAGCTTTGAAAATTAACTGCTGTCACTAATACGAAAGCCCTTCTGTTACCGTATCCATTTTCAGAGTGCCAGTCATGTTTAAATATAGGATCTATCACATAGAAATTATTTTATAATTTCAGCCAACAGAAGAGCTTTTGTGTGGATTTTTTAGTCCGAAAAACGGTGCACAGTTATATTATGAATGCATCTGCTCAAGATGATACTAAATTTCTTGAGCATAAAATATAATTATGATGAAAATGAATACTGTCGCTGAGAACAGTTAGTTTCATTCTCAAACGATAAAAAAAATTTCTTCCCTATCATTAAGAATGTTTCAGTTATGTTTTTCTATCCACGATCTGTAGTTAATACTCCTGAAAAGGCAAATCTTTTCAGCCTCCTTTGCATCCATCTTCCTAATCCTTCTCTTCGGTGTCCCATGTCTGTACCTGTGATTGCAAATGATCGGTTGAGTTCATGAGATGTAATGTTAGGGGCCCAGATGGTATTCTTCTCGTTCTGAGGGAGTATCCGTCTTAGCTGTTGCATGTCTTTATTTGACTCTACTCTCTATGCATCAGTATACTAGTTTTTCTCAATTCTGGAGGCACGCATTTGTTGAGTAGTTCCCAAAGAGGGATAGCCACTCCGATTCTTTCAACTATCATGCTATAAGCTTTCACTTATGTTGCCTAAAATCTTTGGCAAAATTCTAGCTCCAGTTGGTCCCTATAATATATATATATATATATATATATATATATATATATATATATATATATATATATATATATATATATATATATATATATATATATATATATATATATATATATATATATATATATATATATATATATATATATATATATATATATATATATATATATATAGGATGGAGCGATACCAAAATTTTTACCGATATATAACCGATACCTAAAAATTACCACCGATACCGATACCGATACCGGTATCGGTATCGGAAAATATACCGATACTACTACGATACCGATACCGATACCGATACTTTACTCTTATCCAAAAATTTTGCCGATACCGATACCGATACTGAAAAGATACCGATACCGATACCGATACCGGTATCGGAAAATATGCCGATACTTGCCGATACCGATACCGATACTTCACTCCATCCCTAATATATATATATATAATTTCTATTTATTCTTTAATAGGGGAAAGAAAATCGCTCTGAAAATAATAAATACAGATGAACTTATAAAAATTAAGGTAATGGCTAATTCCATATCTCTACCAAATTATATGGTAATAGACGCTGGCAAAACGGAAGTTCCCGATGGTTCAGTAACTGTGCTAAGTATTTTTGGCGATGAAGAGACAGTCGATAAAGTGACTGGTCATTTAAAGCTCCTCTAATTGATAAACTATTTTCTCTCACAAATCTGATTCTTATATTTTTATATTACATTTAAATTGCATTTGTTTATTTTTTTTATCCTTTTAATTAATTAGTAAATAACTTAACTCTGATCAGAATGTTTCCCTTTTCTTTCAAATATGAATGTTTTATTATTATTATTTATTATTAGTTTGGTATTGATGCTATTACTTATTCACTTTAAATTTATTTAGGTACAATTAGATTCGCACAAATACTTTCATTTAATACTCCTTTCTAGTTGAGCAATATTTTATCTTGAAAATTTTAAAACTGTGATGACAACTTCTTTGAATGAAGTGTTGAGCATGTGTTGTACAAAAGTCAAAAATTCTTTTATTTCGCAGCTAACGTGTGCGTATTTCTAAAACTAATTAAAAATCTATTTCAAAAATCTTTTAACAAAGAAAATATATAAAAATTTACATTAATAAGGATTGCTCTGGATGCTTCTTGAATAGAACTAAAAGTTATAGAAAATCATTTATTCCTACTTGGAAATTGCTTAGAGTAGAGATTTGAAATTCTTAACTGGGGTATATTCAAAGTGAAATTCAGAGTTTGAATCGAAGCTTTCAAGTGATTAAAAAAAAAACGAGGGTATTTTTTTTTTTTTTAAAGTTTTTGTTGATTTAAATAAATGGAGAATTCTAAACTGACTTAAGGAAACATTATTGAACACACGAGATGAGAAAATATCAAACTTTTTATTTCTTCAGGCTTCATTTTAATTTTGTTTACTACGGGATTAGATCTATTACCTTATCCTTTTAAGAAAAGATAATCGAAATTTTGACTGGGTTGCTATATTCGCAGGCTGATAATGCAGATCTTAATTAAACTGTGATTTCCACATTTATATCCGTGGCTACCTCAATCCAATTGACATTACTACCAAAGGGACAAAGATTTGTTGCAAAATACTCAAAAGAAGTTTCACTTAACTTTTTTTTTTTTTTCCTCCAAATTATTCGACAAGATTTTTATAGCCCGTATAAACAGTGTGCGCGTGTTTTCAAAATTCAACAACCGGTTCTCTGTCAAAACACTTTAATTACAACTGGTTCGCTTTCCTGCCTGTTTTATTTAACAGTAAAAAAGAAAGGGTAATACTGATTCGCTTCCTGAAAATTTTTAGCTACCTATTAATTATTTAATGTATTTTTGTCATCCAATGATACGACTTTGTAGTACATTTGTTTCGTGAGAATCGTTTAAAGCATCGCCTGTGAATATGTGGTTGCAGATTTTAATTCTTGCAACACGCATTGCTCCATGCTACTGACCGTCATTATTTAAATAACATTCCTCTATGACTGCATTACGTAAGTATATTTGCGTCGTTGAATTTTAACCTTTTTAGGTCGCAAATTGTGATACTTGTTAACTTTCGTCTTGTATGTGACTTCCAAACGTGTACATGTATATGAGGTAATCATCTATTAAGTTTCTTTTGTAAGATATTTCCTCCGCCATAGATACGCCCGATTAATAGATTGGTCTATTCACATACTAATTTACTTGCGCGCAGTATATTATCATGTTATTTTGGTGCATTTGTTGGATGAAACTCTAATTTCTTCTTTATGGTCAGTAAAGCTATTTTAATTGTTGGTCAAGCAATCCATTCATGAGCAATTATATATATATATATATATATATATATATATATATATATATATATATATATATATATATATATATATATATATATATATATATATATATATATATATATATATATACACAACTGAAAAACAACCCCAGTATTAAAATAAATATTGGCGAACGTTTTCGGACAGACGTCCCTTATCAAGCCAGAATAAAAAGAGTTAAAAAGTTAAAACGGAGACCAGCTCCAAGGAAGGTGATTAAACAGTGCACGGAAGCGTCAGAGAGTAAAATATATATATATATATATATATATATATATATATATATATATATATATATATATATATATATATATATATATATATATATATATATATATATATTATTTCGCTTTTCACCTTAATTTCTCACTTTCGTGAGGCGGTCCCAGCCATAATTCCTACACACGCACGCACCTCAAATTTAAATCTCTTCATCACCGCTCTCCATCTCCCTCTGCCCACCATTCTGCCCTCATCCATTCTACTTACATGCCCAAACCACGTTAGTACACCCTCTCATGTTCTAACTACCACTTCTCCATCTCCATTCACACATCTTTATTTCTTCGCTTCGGATCCTATCTACTCTTCTCAAACCACCTATCACCCTCAATCCTTTCATCTCAAATGCATTCAATCTTTTCCTCACCTGAGCATTCATTCATGTTTCACACCCATACATTATAGATGACAAACACGTACTCTCAAACGTTCGTACCTTAATTTCCTTGCATATTCTTATCTAATACCATGCTTTCCTTAGTCCCCAATCAATTTCAGTCCTTCCACCACTCTGTTCTTTATTCCGGTCTTTCCTATCTCCCCTTTTCCTTCCACCAATATTCCCAGACAATCTATAAATAAAAAGTTCAAACTAACATGTAAAATCCCCAATACACAAAAGATTGTCAAAAATACTCACAAAAACAAACAAACAAACAAAAAACCTTAATTGCCTATAAAAGTTTTGCCAATTAAATATATCCTATATCTTTCCAATCCAAGTTCTCAAAAATAATTAAGTAAGTTATTTAAATTATATTTTTTTAAAACGTGCAAGCAATAATTTAAATTTATTTTTTTTAATATTAAAATGACGAAAATACGACTGATAGAACCAATTCATTGTATTTCAATTTAAAAGAAAACAAGTAAACTACATTATATTTTATTTTTAAAAATGCTTTATGATTTTGTGCTGTTAATTAATTTTTATTATAATATTATTAAGATAAATATTTAAAAATATTTATATTTTTAGGTTTGGAACTCTCATAACTACGATAAACTTTTTTAATAAGTTTATATTTATATATATACTAGTTATATATATATATATATATATATATATATATATATATATAATATATATATATATATATATATATATATATATATATATATATATATATATATATATATATATATATATATATATATATATATATATATATATTGTTTTTTTTAATTAATTGAAATTTGTGATTAATAAGAGTTGTTACATCGCGCGCGATCACGGTCCTACTCGTACAGCTTGTAAAATAAATAAAAATAATAATTAAATAAAAAACATTTCTACTGAAATTAATAAATTTTATTTAACTCACACGCCTTTTACAGTAAATATCTAAAACTAGAAATCAAAAGTAAAACATGTTGGAAGTTTCAATAATTTAGAAAAAAATATCGTTAAACGTTGATTAAATTTTTTCGCATCCCAATAAAATACCTAATTTTATATGAATTTTAATTTATTTTCTTTTTTTAAACTCTCTTATGATATTTTAAACTTAAAAATATAAAGACAACGACGTATTTTTTTAAAAAATAAATAAATAAAAAAAAAAAAAAAAAAAAAAAAAAAAAAAAAAAAAAAAAAAAAAAAAAAAAAATAAAAAAAAAAAAAAAAAAAAAAAAAAAAAAAAAAAAAAAAAAAAAAAAAATCATGACTTGAAATTTTTTTTTTTTTTTTTTGAATTTTTAGGTACAAATATAATATATTTATTATAATATGGTATGTAATATAATTGTAATTTGATCAATAATGTAAATAAATCTATCTCGTATTTCCAATATATGTCAATAGTATAGCATTTGTGCTTTAAAATGCTGAAGAAAATGTAATTTATAGCACTTAGAATGAATTAATTTTACCATCACTGATTTTTTTTTATATATAAACAAATACCTTAAGTGACGCAATATTAGGTATACCTTTATTACTTTATCTGTTAAGAGATGAAAACTTGGAAATGTTGGTAGTTCTGTAATTGTAAACAATACTTTCCACGTCCGTGAAGTAAACAATTTATTAAATTTTATTTAAAAAAATGTTTATAAACTAAATATAATAACAAATTATTTTGTTATTATTAAAATTTAATGTTTTCTCCATATTTACGCTACCTTAATTTTAAGTTTGTCGATGCTCTGCTATTATTTTTTTTTATTTTTTGTGAATCGCCTTTTAAACCAGCCAAAAAAATTTCTGAAATATTCTATTAAACATTATTAGAGTTTTCATGTTACTTTTTTTTTTTTTCTGAATAATATGAAATGAAACTTTAGATAATCATAATGTGTTTTATCGTAATTAAAGTTTAAAAGAAATATATCTATCTTGTTTCAAAGTATCTTAATCCACAGTTAACAACAAATTTGCTATTGTTGTCTTACAAAGCTGTAGTGCAGTCACCTCTAAGAATTTATTATTATGAGTACACTGTAGAGAAAATGTGTTTTAATTTTCTTTAAAAATGTGAAAGGGCATTTGGTTGAAATAATCCTATAAGGTATTTTTTCTTAAATGTGAAAAAATATATTTGGTACCTATATATATGCAGTAAAAGCTTCCTACCTTGTATTTGGTCCTAATAAAAACTAACAATATGTACTTGTGCTTAAAGTTTACAAATATATGCAGGAAATGCAAATTAAAAAAAATATAAAAGTTTAAGTAATAAGAAGTAATGTTTAAATACACAAAAGGTATTTGTATATATTAGATCCATAATAGTCAGTTCCAATAAGTATTTTTTTTTTTTTCTTTATATGAAACTCCAAAAATGAAATTATTTGAAATCATTTTTTTTTAAGGTAAATTGGGGAATGGAAAATAATTTTGTATACTAAAAATACCAAAAAACATTAGAAATGTAGGTAATTGGATTCAATGGAGCATTTTTATTTACTTAATATACAAAATTACAAAAACAAAATGATCTAAAATCAATTTTTTTCTGTAAATTGGAATGCAGGAAATGATTTTGTACACTAAAAATATCAGAAAATATTATAAATGTAATTAATAAAGAGTAGTAAGTATGATTATTTAATGATACATTATATAATTTGAATGATATATTATTATCTGGCTATGCATTACCTGATATATATATATACTTTTTATAAATTAGAACCATCATTTCTATATTTCCTGATATGAATAAAATTCTAGCTGGCAAAGTTGTACTTTAATAATACCAAATCTGTTTTTTTACTAAGTAGCCTAGGCCTTAGGTAACCACAAATTTGTGATTATTCTGCCTCTAAACATATAAAGATTTGAAGTTTTAAAAAGAATTAATATTGTTAGACAAATGTTTTGGAATTCATGGAGTATATTATTAATTTCAAATAAGGCATAAATTTTTTTTTTCAGTTATTGATGTTTTTAAAAAAAAAAGTTTAGAGCTTAATTGGAATATAGTACCATATATTGTAGTTACTACAACAAGTGATTAATATATTTTCAGTTTTTTATAAAAATTTTCTTTATTTTTAATGAGAGATTTGTTGAAGGGATATGAATGAACTGATAACTAGGGATAGGATAGACCTAGTCTTTGTTGCATGGGACCTATTGATATGTACTTAGATTTTAGTAAGGCATTTGATAAAGTTACCAATGAGAGACTGATGTACAAATCTTTACAGTATGGTGGAAGTGAAATGTTTTACTAAATAAAAAGATTACTTGTTTATGGAATACAATGTATAGTATTTAATGATTATAAATCATACAGTATGGTAGTAAGGAAAAGTGTTCCTCATGGTTCTTTACTAGTCTCAGTTAAATTTTTCTTAACTCAAATAGTTTGAATTAAGGAATAAAAAGTAGCGTAAAGTTTCAAAGTTTTCTGATTAGGCTAATTTGACTACTACTATTGGGAATCTTTAGAAGTTTGTTTGACAATTTAATATGACTTGAATAAATTCCCTGATTGGACTGATAAGTGATAAATCAATTTTAGTAGCAAAAAGTATAAGGTTATTTTAAATTGATACTCTATGAAAAGTCTTTATGACAAGAATCTTGAAGAGAATTGACAAGTATATATTACCAAAGGAAAAGGTATTGTAAGCATTTTTATTTTTTTTTATTTTTACTCTATAAAAGCTAAAGGAAAAATATATAGAAATGAATCAAGTAAATCCTGATAAACCACCAAAGAATACTTTTATACATTTATTGTACATGTAAGTCTGCCTTTTTGAATAACAATTGGCTGACATTGATATATCAATAGACCAAGTATTAAATTTGATAATTGCATTTTATTGTATATTAAAAGAATATTTATCCATGTAGGGCTCTATTCCCCATACCCAGGATTGGTTTTTAAAAACTTTTTGAATCTTTTTCCTGAGAAAACTGAAAAATAGGGAAAAACTTCAATGATAAAATTAGATCAACTTTTACTTATCAAATTTGGGTAGTACTATTATTACATTAGGGTATTTAGTTTACTGCTAGTGTGCTTCATGGAATTAGATAATTAATGTTAGTTGATTAATCAAAATGGCAGCATGCATATATGAAAATAGGTATGTTTTTTTTAGGGTAAAAATATTAGGTTTTTAATATTTTTATATTTTTATTAAAATAAATCTGGGTTAAAAAAAAAAAAAAACTTTTTTAACTTTTTTTTTTTTTTTTTTTAAATAATTTCAATAGAGTAAAAATAAAAAATGCTTACTTGGTGCTTACAATTACCAAGAAAAGGATTTGGGTGTGATTATTAGTATTAATTTGGAATTATCAGGAAGCAAAGCAACATTCAGAAGCTAGAAATAGAGCCAACAAAATGCTAAGAACTATAAACTGTAATGTTGCCTGGAAGGAGGTTATAAGAAAACTCTGTAATAGTTAGACTTAATTGAATACTGTACAGGTTTGGTTCTATCCTAAGAAATGATTTTTGATATATATGAAGAAACACAACATAGTATGACCTGAAGTTGTGAAAAACTATTTATTAGATAGTTAGTATGTTGACTCTCTGTCTCTTTCTGATCTAATTATAAAGTCATTCTTCTTATAAACTACAATATCTGTGGCAATAGTCACTGGTTTCCAAAACACTGTACCTCTTTTGAGGAAAAGTTGCATTACTTGCTTTATATATAGTTCATCCTTTCTGTCTAGCTCTCAGACCTCTGATTTAACCACTGTACTCATTCTTACCTGTAATCTGCTTGTAAAATCTGGAGTGCTTTTATATTTTGCTACTATGAGTTTCACATTTCCAAATGCTGTGGATTTGGACACAGGTGACCTTTGATATAGATACAGAATTTATTTTCCTGCACACTAGTGAATTTTAATGTAGACCTCTTTTCTTTTCTCACTGAACTTACAATATAAAAAATTGATTGTTTTGTTTAATGTGGCAAAAATAAAATTTAATGTATATAATTCATTTTCTTTTTAATCCAATTTTTAGTATCTTAATTTTAATCATATTGTACTATTTTTAATTTTATTTTTTAAACTATAAATATACTGTAGGTCATTTCTATGTTTTCTTTTTTTGCTATTAGATATCTAAAACGATGGGAAGTTTCTTATATTTCTGAAGATTTGCTATTATTTAGTAAAATAGGATTAAGAGCTGTAAATTTTTTTGGGGGGGAAGTTTACAATTAAAGTTTTTTGATAATATTCATAACTACTTAATTTTTCTTTTTAATAGATTCTACATATATGTGTATATTCTTTAAAACTATAGGCATATATAGTTTTTTATATTTTTTATTGATAAAACAATAATTTGATATTGTAGACCAAATTCAAAATTCATTTTACTTGGTCTTTTTCTTTTATGTATTCAAATTTCAAATATTTTTAGTATAAAATTCTTTTTTCAGGTATTGATGTTTTTATAAAAAAAAGTTTATAGCATTTGGAATATAGTACCATATATTGTATAGTTACTACAACAAGTGATAAAAATATTTTCATGGTCCTTTATTTTCTTAATACTTGAAGGTTTGTTTCAGTTTTTTTATAAAAGGTTTTTTTTATCATTAATGGAGATATGTTGAAGGGATATGAATGAACTGATAACTAGGGATAGGATAGACCTAGTCTTTATTGCGTGTATTAGTATTAGAATTATTTGTTTTGACTGGCCAGTCTTGATATGCCTGTGTGGCTTGTAACTGTCTCTATTTTTCTAATCTTTTAATGTTATGTTCTCATGTATATTGCTATTTTTTTAAAAGCATGTTTTCAAGTTAGGTAATGGATCATTAATAAGCGGGTAACAAATTGTTATTAGATATGTTTTTTTTTTCTTTACCCACTTATATTTATTCATTTAAGATGGCTGATTTCTTTGAAAATAATTACACTTTTAAAGTTGAAGAAGTTGGAGAAATCACACAACCTTTCCAAATGCCTTTCTCAGTGCTCTACCATTGTGATTTATTATCCATTTTAACAGCTCTGTTACTGTCTATAATATTTATTGATGTTCTTTATTATTTTTGAATCCTTGTCATGTTGTTTTTTTTTTTGTTTTGTTTTTTTTAAAGCTTATTAATATAAATATTAAAATGTATTAAAAAATTTTTTATTGAAATTTTTATGAATCAGGTAAATCCATCATAGTATATTGATCAAGACATTAAAAATTCAAAGTCAAAATGATTTACCTGATATTGGAAATGAAGACATGTTCTCACTTCGTATAGTAGCCATAGATCATTATCAGTCAGCTCCTGTTCCAACTCTTGATCCGTGCTATTCAAGCTTTAGAGGCTCCCAAATTTTAAAAGTTCCTGTATTTCGTATATTTGGATCAACACCAGCAGGTTAGAGTTTCTTGACATTTTTAAAACTATGTAAGCTATATTCTAATAACTTTTTTTTAATTTTTGGTTAAAATATTATATCATATCATATGTATCATATTTCTAAATTATGTTTTTAATTGCTTTTTGAATTTTAAAATGATTGCAATAGTTCAACAGATTTTTATTTTAGTTTGTTAGTAGCATATGCATTCAAGTATGTGTGTGAATCATTTTAAAAATTACGATTTTATGATTGAATTTTTTTGATAATTTAAAAAATTCTAATTGATTGCAATACTTCTTGTAGTGATAAAATTTTTATCAGTATCAATATAAAGGTAATTAGTAGATAATACTTAAAGTGGAAACTATGAGATTATAATGGGGAAAAAAAATATGCAGTCAAATTCATATGATTTATTGTGAGTTAATTGAAAATCATTGCAAATATCCAACATTGAAATTAACCAGAATGAAGATTTGAGAACAGAAACAGTGTAGTAGGGAACCGATTAGGGCTTAATATTGAACATTCAGATTTCAGTCTTGGTGTGGCAAAAAGGTGATGTTATAGTAGTGGAGATGTAATGTTCAATTAAGTGCAAATTGTGAATAAATATTGCAGAAGTTACATAGAAATTAGGATGACCATTTTTTGGACCATGCCAACAACTTATGGTAGACTCAGGCAACCATTTAAGTTTATCAAATTTAAAACTATTGTAGATAAAGAAGAGGGTAGACTGTTTTGTTAACCTTACATTATTGATCTCCGAAGACACTGTGTAAGGAATAATCATTGATTTATATATTTATTTTATTTTCCTTTATATAATATGCCTGGGTGTTAAATGGGTGCAAAAAGTCCAATAATAGACAGTAGTGCTTCGTAATTTACAAATGATTGCCTCACAGTAGGGTAAGTAAGTCTAAATTCATGGGTAGGCATCCTCTGTGTGTATGGGAAGTTGGCAAGTGATATGAGTACATCATCGCATAAAGTATTCCATTCCATTTTAATACTCATAAAGTCCAGTGAGGAGTTACATTGTTTAAAAGGCATTTCATTTGCATTCTGCTCCTTTATATATATATATATATATATATATATATATATATATATATATATATATATATATATATATATATATATATATATATATATATATATATATATATATATATATATATATATATATATCAAGTGAATATGTTTTTACATAACATTTTGACATCCTGTATTTTTTTAAAGGTCAAAAATGTTGCCTCCATATTCATGGTGCCTTTCCTTATATTCTTGTTCCTCACGATGGGTCAGAAGATCTAAGCAATTTGCCTTACAGAATGGCATTATCCTTAGATAAAGCCATTAATATTTCTATGGGTCATGCAGAGTCAAATTCCCAACACGTTTTTAAAATCCTCCCAGTTTCTGGCATGTAAGTAAAGGAAAAGAAGTTTTTGTAAAGTAGTTAAGTGTAAGTAAAGGAAGTACACATAAGTTTGTCAATATATATATATATATATATATATATATATATATATATATATATATATATATATATATATATATATATATATATATATATATATATATATATATATATATATATATATATATATATATATATAAGTTAATATAGTTGTAATATAAAACTTAAAGTGAAACATAATGAAATATCATAATAGTTATGATAATACTTGTATATAATAAAATAAGCAGAATATATTAAAATAAAAGGAATATTTTGTTTTAAGGGAAGATATTTTCATATAAATTTAAAAAGATATGCATGGTAATTTGTTTATTAAATGCCACTGACATATTTTGAAATATTTTTTTCTCTGTTGCAGACCATTTTATGGATTTCATTCAAAAAATCACACTTTTCTCAAAATTTTCTTCTATAATCCTTTGATTGTGAAAAAAGCTGCTGAACTCCTGCAGGTTTGTTTGTATCTTTTGATGTATTAGTGTCTTCTTTTTTTATTATTATTTATAATTCATATCTTTTTTTTAATTTTTAATGCACTGATTATCTCACCAATTTTTCAGAATGGAGCAGTTCTTAGCAGACCGTTCCAACCATATGAGACTCATGTGCCTTATGCTCTGCAGTTTATGATAGATAATAACTTGCATGGCATGAATTATATTCATCTAGCATCTTTCAAGTTTCGTAGAGATAGTAAGTTCATTTTTGAATTACCATTCTTTTTGTTTTGTTCTTAAATTTATGCCTAAATTATTTGTTGTTTGAAATTTTAATCTCTCTTTAATTATTATTATTATTATTATTATTATTATTATTATTATTATTATTAATTTATTATTATTATTATTATTATTATTATTATTATTATTATATATATTATTATTTTTTTTATTATTTTTTTTTTTTTTTTATTTTTATTATTTTATATTAATATTTATATATATATATATATATATATATATATATATATATATATATATATATATATATATATATATATATATATATATATATATATATATATATATATATATATATATATATATATATATATATATATATATATATATATATATATATATATATATATATATATATATATATATATATATATATATATTCATATTCTGATACTTTACTATTGGTTTTTATTATTATGGTCAATTACTGTATTTTATAATATAATAACTTTTAAATTTATAAGAAAGTTTCTTTTTATTTACACATGATTTCCTGTATATGTGTTACCATAGAAGACCTTGTAATCTTTTGTAGATAAATGGATTGATAGGGTAACTGTTAGACATTAATGAGGTTAAACAATGAAAAAAATTCCAAGTTTGAAAGTATTGCCTAGAATGAATGGAGGAGGAAGGAAGGAATGAAAGGGAAGGTTGAAATAAGCCAGGAACAAATAATCGATATTGAAGAAACTACTAAGAATTGAAAGATGAAACATGCTGAACTGCTGGTAATGGTTCCTGTAACATTTTTATAGAAACAAGAGGTATTTGATGCATAGAAAAGAATAGGAAAAAAAAAATTAATCAAAGAAGGGTTAACTAAGGTAAAAAGCATTAACTGGATTGAGTTTAGTAAAATTGTGCATAAAAGAAATATAAGCGAGATTGAAAATTTACCTATTAGTGAATTAAATAGATTAACACAGATTGGGATTTGGTAGGTGTAGATATAAAAAAAAATTAAATATCTTATGGTTTAATGATGGATTAATTTTATTTTATTTTTTTTTTTTTAAATCAAATGTATTTTATTATAAATCCCTCTCTCGAACATCAAATAAATTTTCAATAATGTTAAATATTGAAAATTTAATTATTAAATTAGTATAAATTCTATCTTCACCTTTAGTTTTTAAATAAAATTGAATTTCAGTATTAAAAATATAAATTTAATTAATCACTATTTTTTATAAAAACTTAATAATTTTTAAATTATATTTTATAAAGAAATTTTTTAAGTAGTTTTTTTTTTTTTTTAATGTAATTTAGTCATATATTTTCAATTAATATTATTTTTAGGTAATTATAAACTATTTTAAACTTTAAAAAATTTCACTCTTTGTTGGAAGTGAGCATTTGTCATTAAAATTAAATATTTTTTTTTAACGATAATAGTTATAGTTTAATTATAAACTCTAATACAAAACTTTTTATTTAAATTTTAATTATGTTATCACACTGTCTTTTTGTTTATCTATTTTATAATTTTCTAGTTTAGGAATTACTGCTGCCATTTTGATTAATTTACCTCAGTTCAGTTTTATATTCTTGAACATTGTTTTGTTTCCCCTATGAGAAGCATATGCAACATAGGTGATATACTTTAGTAGATATTACTAAAACTATAATACATTGCAAATTAATATCATATCCCAAGTTAAAAGCATCTTAAGGACAAGAAATTTAGTGATCTGTGGAGAAATAATATATCAGCTATGCAGTTTAATATTAATCATTACATTACCAGTAAAATGAGTTACATGTTATCAGTATAGAAAAATGAATCTTGTCTTTTATATTTGTAGATTCAAAAATTACCTCAGCAACACATACGACAGAGGATAGTATCTCTCCTCTGTTCTTTGAGAGTGTAAAATCACATGAAAGTGCTACTTCAGGTAATACTGCTCAAAATAATGTTAGTCCGAAGGAAAAGCAAACAGATACTAGTTATATTCAACCATCGCTATGCATCTGGAATCACTCATCTATACCTGAACATCTTTGGTTACCAGAAGACGTAATAAAAATATCCTGTTGCGAACTAGAAGTAGATGGTCTCTCAGTTGATATTCTTAACAGAAGTCAGCTATCAGGTATTCTATATCTTTTTGCATCTTTACTATATTATTTTTAAAGTAAGATAAGAAATTATTTTATTTAAATTGTACAAAATCTTAACCATTAATTATACATGTTATTTTGATACTTGCTTAGGATAGGAATTTAAATTTCAGCTGGTGGTCCTTCTTCTAATCCTGGCTTATGTTACATATGGGAAGATGAAATTGCTAGGCAGAAAAATAAAGGAAGTACATTGGAAGATTTGTTACCTCCTGATTCTCCTCCTAGAGAACATGTTGAACCTTCCCAGTCAGAGCTGTTCTTTAAGGATATTTTGAAGAAAAAGCTGAAAAACTTGGTATATTATATATTACTTTCTTACTCAATTACTTGTATTTATAAGAAGGTATTCCTATTATAAACGGTCTGTTAATTGAAAATGATAATAAACATTATTTTTATATATTCTATACTGGAGAAATTTTAAATCTAGTATTAGATAAACAAAGAACTTTAACAAATTAATAAATGGTAGCTGCATCAAGTAGTATGAATGCCAAGCAATAACTTGATAACTACATCATAATAAGAGAAAACCGTGTTTCTTGTTTTGGAAATAATTGTGTTTTAAGAATACTGCTTTGTATATCTCTTTTACAGTTATAAGTTTTTCTTTGAATTATTCCCTCTCCTAATTAATTTCCTAACAGAAGGAAGAGATTTTGGTGTGTACTGTTACAAATTATAGTTCCAAAGCTTTGAGGAGTGTTAATGTTGTGTCAGAATATATTTTCTTACCTTCAAGAATTACAAATTTGAATATTTTTTCCATATTGGGAACTTGGGTAGTTAGCTCATTACCAGTATGTAACTCATTTGCCTTTCAGCTTTGATGTTTCAGTAAATTGTTTGGTTTTATTTGTCAATATCTTACACCTTATTTGAGAAATATATAATATAATGAAATTAAAGTAGTTTCGTTATAACATAGACTCTGATTAAAATTTTAAAATCTGGGTGAAGTTGTTCACATTTTAAATTTAATTACCTTATTATCGTACTGCACTGTACTTAAATTGGGCCAGTAGTTGATCTACAGCTTTTGATTTTTTTTCTTTAAACGACTTGTGATTAAAAAAAAGAGGTATATCAGTAATTTTGCCTTTTCATTTTATCTTCAGGAACCTAGAACCAAATATGACACTCCTAGAATTCATGAAAACATGCCAATTGCCACTGATATTAATTCTCAAATTGAAGCAGCTATATCACCACATGAATGTTCAACACAAGTCTTCCAAGATGTAAGTTAGACTATTAATTTTATTTACCTTGCAACTTATTACATTCCATTTTCAAACTTGTACCTTTGATTATTATATTAAGATATTTGTCCTCCGCAGCTATGAATTTACACACTTTAATTTATTATTTTATTTCTTTAGCTAAGTAGTGCTAACGAATAGATTAGAGAACCTATTAATTATATCATAAAATCCAGCCATTGCCATATTAAAAATTCCTGTTAGTTCATTTTGAAGATCCTGCCTCTAGTTAGTTGGGTTTGATTTTTTTATATTTTTTTTTTTTTTTTTTTTTTTTTTTTTTTTTTTTTTTTTTTTTTACTGAATTGAATAGGAATATTCTCCCTTAAAAATTTGAATGTTATGGTATTTTTTTAAAGGTATTTTAGTTATACATTATAATTCCTGTATTAGCTTGAGAAATATTTAGCTTTAATTTTCTGTATAACTAGGAAAGTATTGTATATATATATATATATATATATATATATATATATATATATATATATATATATATATATATATATATATATATATATATATATATATATATATATATATATATATATATATATATATGCAGCAACATGTATTAGAATCATGAGAGTTTTCTTTCTTTTACTGATGGATCAATTTAAAAAAAACTTATAGATTTTTAATATTTAAAATGCATCTTTTTTATTCTTCTTAAATTCTGTAACACTAATATACTTTTATGTAAGAGATATTACTTTAATTGTTGCGTAATGTCCTTTGTATAAAAATTGAAAAGGCTCTGTTGAAAAAATATATGGTAATAGACTAATAGATATTAACTCAGGATATAAGCTCAATGTTAAAGTAAAAAAAAATCGAAATTTTACTATTCATATACTATTTTATAAAATTTTCAGAGTAGATATAATGTGGTGTGTTTCAAAAATTCGAACTTCAATTAAAAGCATTTTAAATATACCTAATCATTTGACATCTAGCCCCAATTTGAATGCCCGATCTTCAGGCACTTAGATTTGACTGTCCATAGTTTGTAAAATCTTTTCAACTCCCGCACACAGTTTTGTTTTCAAGTTATGGTATAATGCCCAATATAGCATTGGCTTCAAAGTAAATTTCATGTAGTTTTTTGTATTATATACATTTTTCAAAAACTAATTTTTCTTTTTATTTCAGGTTAAGATTGGTGATATATCACAGCTTAAAGAAAATACTTCTGTTGTTGATGAATCAGTTATTCAAAACTTGTCACAGCAGCAGAATTCACAGTGGAGTGAGTAAAATCATTGTTTTAGTAAATTATATTATATTATATACTGTATATTATTATATTAAGATCATTGTTATGTTATATTCAAATGTTGTATTCAATCCAATTCTTTTATCTTCATTTTTTCTAAAATGCTCCTTGTCTCTTCATTTTTTCACAATATTGAGCATTTCAAGAATTAGCACACCTTTTATTCCTTTCATTTTTGACTTTATAGATACCACCATACATATTTAAGCTCATAGTTCTGTACGTGCATAATTGAATTTTATTTTAAATGTAAGGTTTTGCAAAGTTTTCATATATATATATATATATATATATATATATATATATATATATATATATATATATATATATATATATATATATATATATATATATATATATATATATATATATATATATATATATATATATATATATATATATAAGCTCTGGCCAAAAGTTTTAAAACTGATCATAAAGAGAATTTAATATTGTTAAAACATCAGCTGATTACCCCCCCCCCCGTTCCCAATGTAGTACCCTTGAATATCAATTCAGCTAACATGAGAGAAAAGCCAAAGAAAGATAGGATAGAACAGTATTCCCAATTGAGAGCAGTAATAGATTTAGAAGGAATAGAATTGCTTCAATTAACCTTGTGTTTGCCTTAAAAATAGTGATAGAGGGCATTTGATAGTTAAGAAAAAAGAAGTGCGAAATTTCTTTCAAATACTCTCCAGTCAAAGAGTATTAATTCGATCTTAATTCAAATTATTTAAAAAAAAGAAATTCTGATAGTTTGGACTCTGGAGCAGTGCTAGTTCTATCAAACGTACATTTTGTCATTGAGTGTTCCACCTGGTTCGCTGAAATATATATATATATATATATATATATATATATATATATATATATATATATATATATATATATATATATATATATATATATATATATATATATATATATATATATATATATATATATATATATATATATATATATATATATATATATATCTCCTGCAGTGGATTCACAGGATGAAAGTATCATGGATGTTCTTCTCCAATTAGCTGATGGATCACAGTGTGTGGGACCAGACGATAAAGATTCAGTTCTTAGCTCACAGAAAGGTAAAATTTATTATTATTATTTAGTTTTTTAATACTTATTTTATATTACTTATTATTATTATCTATTACTATTTTTTTAAATATATACTAATGACTTTCCAAATTGTCACGATTTTTTTACATTCTTTAATGCAGACGACACTGTGACCTTAATATCAGATCATTTATATTGACACACTATACTCTAAAATGAGTAATGAATTAAAAAACTTAACATACGTAGATGCAAACAGACTCTCCTTAAACTAAAGTAAAATGCATTATCTAGTAATAACATAAAAAATGACAGATCAGCTCTATGTTAGTGCAAAATATGTATTCACCAATTGGTCAATGTTTGCAAAATCATAAATTTTTTTTTCATTTATAAACTTACTTTCAAAGAACACATTTATAATCTTGTTAACAAGCTGTCTCATGCAAATTATCCATCCTAAAGATACTCTTTTCCAAAATAAATATTAAAAAACCTTTACTGCAGCCTCGTTTATTCCCTTACTCTATTGTTCATCAAAATGTGGTTACGCCAGTGAGTACTTGTTACAACCTTAGGTTACTATACAGAAAAAGATAATTCATATATTATCCAGTACTTGGTATTAGCATATAACCCCACTTTTCAAAAACTTATCTATACTGAAACCTCAGTCACATCTTTAGAGTCATAATTGGATCTGCAAAATACTTATGACTAATCTAATTGTATAGAGCCAAACTATGAGGACAACTAATCTCCACAGTAGAAAATTTCTTACACTAGACAAAGCAAAATACTTTCTGACTAAATCTTAGAGGGCCTTCTCATACAAGGCCATCATTGAGTGGAATGGCATCCTTACAAACATTTAGGAATTACATACATACCTAGTGGTATTTTCGAGAAAATATTTAAAAACTTATTATTGAAGTACTAAAGAGCACCTACCTATCTTCTTAAGGTTTTAGTCACAATTGAAAATGATGATGATAGTAATGATTATTTTTTTTTTACTATTTACTATGATGATAGTAATGATTATTTTTTTTTTGCTATTCTTTGTTGAGTAGAGATGTGTATTTCAAAGGAAGAAGACTTTATCTCTTTGGAGAGAAACAGAGTTCTTTGGAGCACTGAAATGGCTATAAAAGAAACACCAGAACTACCAAACTTGAAGTTTACTAATCCTCACTTAAATCTTTCAAAGAAATCCCCCCACCCCTCCACTCCTCTCCCTCTTTTTATAGTGCATCGTAAAGACTGGAATGAGGCTGCCAGCCCTGTTAACCACCTGACATTTCATATATATATATATATATATATATATATATATATATATATATATATATATATATATATATATATATATATATATATATATATATATATATATATATATATATATATATATATATATATGGTAAAGAATCCTGGTCATATATAAGTGAAATTAAGTTTTCCGAGTGGTGTGTGTATGTGTGTGTGAGTCAGTGAGTTAGTGTTTTTTTTTTTTTAACCCAACTTTATTCAGAGATCATTTGAAAGCTTGAAATAAGAGAATAATTCTCCATAGAATGGCAAATGGATCCTTAGTTTTCTTTTTTACAAATGTAAAGAAGAAAGTATACAAAATGAAATTACCAACTTTTTTTTACAGTACCACCCTGATAACATTTGTGATTCCAAGTTTCCCCCCAAAAAATGTTTTTCATGTTGAGACCAACAATCTTTGTTATAAACATGAGAAACGAGCAATATCACAAGGTTGAATGCAATTCCATAGAAAATAGGATCTTAAAGGATTTTGAGAGACATCCCTAGAAGTTAAAAAAAAAAAGGAAAAAAGCATATATAAAATGAGAAGAAGATTTAAGATTGTAATTTTAATGAATAGAATTTGTAATTATTGAAAAGATCATTTAAGAACAGTAGGAAAACAGAGAGGTGAACGAAAATCATGAAGTATTATACTGTTGAGAGGAAAGAAGTCAGTCCATCACCAACAATTAATATTGAAGAAATTTTTAAAAAAAATTTGAGTTATAGATAAAAAATTATTATAATTTTAATAATAATAATAATAATAATAATAGTAATTATAATAATAATAAATCATATCTTAAGCCTTTGTTATTTTGTCCCACTGTTGCTGCAAATTCCCATATAATAATGACATATTCTACCTTGAATGTCTGTTTTATAAAGGAAAAATTTTAAATTTGCCTAATCTCTCTATTCTAGTCTATCTATTTCTAAATTCTCTTTTCACATTCTTATATAATTTTAATTTCTTTTTATTGTAATATGTCTAAAATTAGGTTTAATATGCAATATTCAATCATTTATATATGCTAGTATTTAAATAATAGATGTTTTGACTGATTTATTGCAATCCTTGTCGAAGAGGCTTCTAAATTTTTTTGTGTTTAAATTAAATATGATGTAAATATTAGGTGCCAAATTAACCATATTTTATGTGTGAATCTATTTAGAAGTATGCTTTTAATTGCTTCATATTTACAGGTTATTTTCCTGGAGAACTAGACACAGAAAGTAATTCTGATGATTCAGAAGAAGAATCAAAAATCATGAGTCAAGTGTTTTGGAATAATATTGAGGAAGAAAATGTTTGCGAAAAAGTTTCATCTCAATTAGAAAATGAAACTGCTAAGTAAGTAAATGTCACTCTCTAAAAATATTAAATGTAATTTAAGGTTTGCTATAAATGGTCTAGATTAGAGGCGAGTAACTTGCGGCCTTTTGACCTATTAAATGCTGCCTTCGGACTGAATTTTAATTTTGCTTAAAAATTACTTGTTGAAAAAATGTTTTTTTTTTTATTCCCTATTATTTTCATTCTTTACTAAAAACTCTGGACTATCATTTTGTAACCTAAATTGGAATTCCTTTCTCTCAAAAAACAGATACAAAATCATTAAAAAAGGATAGTAAACTGTAATTCAAAAAAAAAAAAAAAAAAAAAAAAAATTCTTTTTCTTTACTTTATGTATATTGAGGAATACTTAAATTATTAGGATTATATATATATATATATATATATATATATATATATATATATATATATATATATATATATATATATATATATATATATATATATATATATATATATATATATATATATATATATCATGATGGATAAAAGCTAAGGCCTATTGAATTTCACAAGTTGTGGAAAAATCAAAAGCAGAGCCAAATTAAAAGTCATTATATCCCGATCCATGACATTTGAAAATATGCGGATTAAAGTAAATTGGGAAAATAGAAAAAGGTAGTAAATTCTAGACTTTACCAGTGGAATATATGTAGGATTGAGTTGTTAACTCTGGGGTCAGAGAGTTGGATATAGAAGAGATAAGACTGTGTGGAAAGACATGCCTAAAATATATATATATATATATATATATATATATATATATATATATATATATATATATATATATATATATATATATATATATATATATATATATATATATATATATATATATATATATATATATAATAAATATAATTTCAAGATCAAGACAAATAGAAATCAAGAGATAGTTGAAGTGGTTTAAATAAAAGAAAATGTCCATTTTAGGAATTGCTAAAAATAACACTGAAATGAGGGCTTATAAATTCTTTACATTTTATGAGACATGAATGAAAACCTTTTCAGAATTAGAGTTGTAAACAATATTGAGAGAAATGAATGAGGTTCATGAGTGAATAAAAATAAAATTAAAAGAAATCTGGAAGAAGAAATCAGTTTCACTGGAAAGTATATCTATGTCAGCATTAACGTTGAAAGCATGGGAGAAAAACTAAGTAATATAGTTAGGATTTTATAATATTTAGAAATGATACAAACATGTAGAAATATTTATGACTTTAAGAATATGTGCCGTTATAAAGCTGTTGTGGGCCGTGAGGTGTTTTTTACAATGTGATTAGTTTTTGATGATCCACTTAGTTTTTTAAGATAAAGTTTAAATAGCCTGCATTTCCTTTTGGTTAACATTTGTCATATTATTTAAGAATGAATGGGATGAGATTTATTTTGGATTAATAAGAAAGATTTCCCTTTGCTGGTGAAAAACCTTGAATCATGCAATGAGATAGTATTATTTATGACATATTTAAGACAATAGAGACACTTTCTCTGATAGTTTTGCTTTTGGTAGGTAAACCAGAAGTTCCAGTATCGACTCTAGCCACTTATTCAATAAAAAAATAACCATCTTCTGCCTGGGGAGTATCCAAAGTGCTTGAATGATTTTTAAGTAAAGGCTAATGAAATGGAAATTATTGAAGTATAAGGCACACTTAAAGCTGCAATACCAAATTATTTTAATGATATACTTAAACAACTGAATTTTATTTTCTGTTTCAGATTATCTGACTCACAAGTGGATGGAGGAACGGAAATTTTTCAGCGAGTGGGTGGGGAAACTGAAATTTCTCATTTTTATGATAAGAATCTTGTATTTCAATTTTCAGTGAAAACACATTCTGCAATAGGAGTTAATTCAAATAAAAAGGATGTTAAGAACAAAGAAATTTCAAGCTTTGTGATCCCTCAGTTTGATGGAGGAAATGATTTTATTCCTCAAAAACCGATGCCAGGCCAAAGTGGTGCAACGTCACATCAACATCAACATCATCAAATATCACACACCATCAACATCAACATCACCATCAGCAACAACAACTGAATAATTTTTCTAGATCTAAACATCTTCAGCATGGTGCTGATTCAAGATCTATAAAACGCACTGTAGAATATCACAGCGGTAACAGTAGAGATCCTGCAGTAAATAAAAGATACAACAGTGCTTCACATTACTATCAGAAAAAGGCTTTGCCAGTTAATGTTCCAGAACCAAATAGTAATGTTCCAAACCAGATGGTTCACAATAGTTATCAGCAGGGTCAAACATTTCATCAGATGCATGCAAACCATAGACACCCTTCTGGGCCATCTTATCCAAACAAACATATGCATATTCCAAGAAATACAATTAACACTTCCAAGGGTGAATTGGAAAATATTCATGGAAGGCCATCTCATTGTGTATCAAATGTTGATGGATCGAAGCGCTCTCAATTTTCTCACTCTGTACCTTTTCAAGAAAGTGTGTCTTCTTTAGGGCAGCATAAAAATGCTAAATCTAAAAGGAAAGAAGGTAGTAATATATCAGGTAATTCAGTTTATTTAGTAAATCATAAACCTAATTATTCCATTGAATGTTTTTCATAAAAATGAATATCATCCGCATATGCCTGCTGCATCCATTGCTAACATAACTTATAAAGACAATAATATACCTAAATATCAGTCTAAAGAATATAAAGCTTCATATGCGAATATAACTGAATACAGCAAACCCATTAATGCTTTATCTCATACTTCATCAACTGTACATTATGAAGTACCAATGCATCAAAACAAATCTGAAATTTTACCCTTTTCAGCTGCGTCAGTTGAGTCATCTGAAGCGATAAGGACTACTAAAACTCATAAAGATGCAGATGATGATGACATGAATACAGATATTTTAAAGAAAGCTTGTGAATTTATCGACCTTGATATAGGGAGTATAGAAGTGGAAGATGAAAGTTCTCTTTCGTATGAAGTTCATTCAAATTCTGTTAAAGGTTTTCAGTATAAACCTACAGTAGAGGATGAATCTGAGCATATTAATAATAAGAGTTCTGCATCAGACCCCATCAATGTCAGAAAGAATTTTATTCAAGAAAAATTCAATTCCATATCACGATCATCTTTGACTTCAGAAAAAGTGTCACAGTCTACTAAAAATAGCTCGTCTTCCAAAGAAATTACGGAGAGCTCATCTTCAAGTAAAGGAAATGAAAAGACTGATTCTGCTAGTTCCAGTAATTGCAATATGTAAGTAGGAATGATGAATAGTTCATTTTATTTTATCCCTGATATATATATATATATATATATATATATATATATATATATATATATATATATATATATATATATATATATATATATATATATATATATATATATATATATATATATATATATATATATATATATTATATTATATTATTTATATTTATATTATATTTATTATTATATATTATATTATATATATATATATATATATATATATATATATATATATATATATATATATATATATATATATATATATATATATATATATATATATATATATATATATATATATATATATATATATATATATATATATATAGAATATATAAAAGAGTAGAAGATAGAAGATTCCGATTTTGTCTGATAAACAAAACCAGAATATTTTGATTCCAGTCAGAACTGAAAAATCCAATTGCAATACTCTCCACATATATATATATATATATATATATATATATATATATATATATATATATATATATATATATATATATATATATATATATATATATATATATATATATATATATATATATATATATATATATATATATATATATATATATATATATCCAAAATTTGAGTTATTCAGAATGATTAAGTTTGAAGACCCATTCATCTTTTTTATTTTTTTTTATTTTTTTTACTATGATAACTTTACCCATTTGTCTCACAAATGTTATTTCAAAAATCTTTGTGAAATACGAAAACTTTCATAATCCCATAAATGGTGTGGACCTTATTTAGAGCTAATTAGTTTTCATAAACAATATGTAATAATCGTCCTTGCAGTGTCTTTTCCACAATCTATTACAGTACAAGTGAAATTTTCAAACAAGCACATATTAAACCATAATATTGGGAAAACAGATTAATAAGAATAGAATTCTGTTTTGTTAACTCAGAAATTAGAAACAATAGAATATGATTTTTTCCCCCCCTTCCACAATTGAAAGAGAAAACTCTATTTAATTCATATAAAAAATTTTGAGGTATATATATATATATATATATATATATATATATATATATATATATATATATATATATATATATATATATATATATATATATATATATATATATATATATATATATATATATATATATATATATATATATATATATATATATATATATATATATATATATATATATATATATATAGAGAGAGAGAGATATTTTAATTTTAAAAAATACTAATGAGTACTACATAATCTAATTACACAGTAACTAAAGTGACTCACTGGAAATAAACAATTCTCCCTCCTCTATTTCAATGAAATCCTAAGCTTTATCCTTTCATTGTTATTTTGTATGTTCATTAAACTTGTTTGTAAATTTTTATAATTTTTCTGTAGAAAAGTAAAAAATTAGTTTAATAGCATTTAAAATTTGTCTTGTAGCCCGTAAATATTTTTTCACTCAGTCCAAATTGCCTCATTTCATATTTTTAAAGAAAAAATTGCTTTTTTAATCATTATCTCAAAATTTTATTAATGGCTTAAAATTTTCAGAATTTTATAGTGCTGTGTATGATGAAAAAAGAATGGTCAGTTAAATGAATTTAAAAGGTTTCAAATAGCATATCTAGAACATAAAAGTAAATTATTTTAAACTTTGTTAATATTACATTGAAAATGCAATTTTTGGCCACTGGACCAATTTGCCTTCATATGGACCAAATTTTCTACTTTACAATATATATATATATATATATATATATATATATATATATATATATATATATATATATATATATATATATATATATATATATATATATATATATATATATATATATATATATATATATATATATATATATATATATGAAATGAAGACATCTAGGAAAAAATGTGCCATGGATAAAGTTGCAAAGCATTCCAACCTCTCTAAAGATAACAGATTCAAAAGTAGTTCTAAAGAGCCTCCTCCTTTTCATTTTGATCCTAATGTTAGCTCTCATTCAGTTCATGTTAATAGTCAGGAAAATTTGCCACCTTTAGTGCCTCTATCAATTTCTGAACCTTTTAGTTATGATTATGATCAACCACCTCGTACTCCTGGAAACTTTTTAAATGACAATGATTTTGGGAATAAACATGAGCCAAGAGGATTCCATAATAATTTGATGTTTAATTCTGATTCGCATTCAAATATTCGTGAATCCTATGCTAACTCTGATAATTGGGTTGCTTCTTTAGAACGTCCTGCAACCCCTGGAGCTTCACAGTTTCAAGGTTCGCTTTCTCTTGATAAGAAATGTAAAGAAAAGGAAACAAAAAGTATGAAAAATTCAAACCAGGTAAAAAATAAGACACATAAAGCTATGAATAGTAATATAGGAAAACAAAGTCATAAATCTTTGAAAATGAAGGAACTATTTGGTTCATGTTCACCACCTTCCGTGCAGGAGAAAGAATCTGGTAAATCTCCAGATAATTCCATTCCTACTTTGGAAAATTTTGATTCAGATTCACCCTCTAGCCCTTTGGAAAAACCACCAACTCCTGGAAGTAAGCCAACTGATAATTATGAATTAGATATACCTTATTCAAATTATAATAGTAATTATAATACTTATATGCCTGATAAATTAAATGACTACACCTATCTTTATGATATGAATTCTGATAATACATATGATCGTCCTCCTACACCAGGAAATGGGAAAGGAGAGCATTTTATGTCTTCTGATCTTGATCCTCAAGCAGCACTAATGAATATTGAAAATGAAAGATCTTACGATCCTTTTCCTCAAGAATTTGAATCGGATTCTCTACTTACAAAGCCATTAACTCCTGGTAGAGATGAATTTTCTGAAGAAAAAGAAAATACAAGAGTTAAGTCACCATTACTCACAATAAAGGATGCTTCACCTTCCATGATTGAACATCCTACAAAAGATGAAAGTTATGTATTAAATGGAAAGCTTATGACTTCTGAAGGAAGGAATTTTGGTAAAAATGTATTGAAATCTTCAGATTTCAGCAACTTACATAAGATTGAAAATGTTAACAAAAGTAGTTCAAAAACTTCATCTCAAAATACTTTTAAGATTTATAAAGATAAATATTTAAACAAAGATAAAAATAAATCAAGAAATTTATCAAAAAATTTACCAAATTCCTGTATGAATGAAAAAAAGGCAAATGTTAACTCTAATTTGAAAAATAAAACTGATACATTATTGGGCAATTTAGAGGCAAAAGAAACGCATTCATTAGGATATAACATGCAAAAAAGAGTTTTGTGTAACAAGTCTGACGAAAGGACTATGCCTGTCAGTAAGGAAGATAAAAGTATATCTGCAACTTCTTTCTCAGTTTCTTCTGAACCTTCTTCATATGATAACTCTAAATCTAAAATTAAATTTGCTGCAATTAAGGATTCTCAAGAAATTTCTAAAGTAGCAACCATTGAGAATAAAAATAAAATTTGTGCAAGTAGGACTAACACTTCTTCAGAAAATACAGCCAAAGGTATTATAGAGAAATGCACAGAAGAGAAGAATATTGAACATGATTTAAAACTATCATTTTTTGATGACCCATTGAATATGACCAGTCCTATTCCTTGTACTCCTGCTGCTTATCGAGAAAACTCAGTTAGTCTTTCAGCATCAAACACATATACAGAAAAAATGACTACTACAGTAGCTGATCAGAATGATGAGTTAAGACAGAATGTTAGTGAAGGGCATACAGGCATTCTTAACCCTCATAGTCCATTTCATAACAAAATGAATGAAGATTTCTCAATGGATATCATACCCTCTCTCAGTATGGCTGACCCAATGAGCCCATTACCTCAAACTCCGGTTCATCTTAGTAACTTTTTTCAACATTCCAATCAATTATCTACAAAACCAACTGTCTCAGAAAATAAAGAAAATCAAATTTCAGGTGAAAAACCAGAGGCTGTATTTGAAGCAGTTAAAAAAACTGATTTTAGTGTTCCTCCTTTGATGAGTCCCATAAGTAAAACACCAATTCATAGTAGTACCTCATTAAATTTGACATTGGAATCAAATTCCTCAACATATATAACTCCAGGCAAAAATATATGTTCTAGTATGAAAAGTGATTTTACATTTCCACCTCCAATGAGTCCTATTGGTCAAACTCCTAGGAGAGACAGTGGATTTGGTATAATTCCTCCCCCTATCAGCCCTATAGGACAGACTCCTACAAGAAATGATAGTTGTGCAAAAGAAATATCTGAGTCAACTAATACACCATATAGTTACAATGATTCTATACTCAATATAAAAGGAGATTTTTCTGTTCACCCCCCAATTAGTCCTATAGGGCAGACTCCCATGCATATGCAAAATACTCCTAATTATGTTCATGAAAATTTGGTATCTACAAGTAATAGTCAGGTTGGTCTAGATAGTTATTCTATGAGTCCAATGCCTGTTTTTTCCTCAGTTCAGCCAATCAGACCTTTAATGAGCCCTCTGCCCCCAACTCCTAGTCATTTTCCAGCTAATAGTTTCTCTCCTTTACCACCATTGGCAAGTCCTCTTCCAGATACACCTGTTCATCAACCTAAAACACCATTATATTCATATACTACATTTGCTCCATTTTCAGTATCTCAGAATTTGACTTCCTTTTCACATAATAAAAATACCTTCTCAAGTCCATCAACTGTTGAAAAACATACTACAGCATCAACCACCGTATCTCAATCTGAAAATGTTTCACCATCTTTTCAAAATAGTAATATTTTGACAAATAGTTTTCCTGAAAATAGGAATACTACTACTTCCGATGTTTTAACTGATCCCTCTGTATCTATTATAGAAAATGGCATTAAAGAGGACAATCTAGACTCTGTTAATAATGATGAAAAACCAGAGAACTGCCCTGAGAATGATGATTTACATACTTTAGAAATGGAGCATGAAAAGCAAAATGCCATTTCTTCCATTTTAGAGAAATCTGAAGACATTCAGTCAGTTTCAGCAGATGTTCCCTTTGATGACTATGTCACTCCAAATTCTAATTGTGAGAATATTTCTCAAATTCAGAAGTCCATTTTCAGTCCTAGTCCTGAAAGAGCCATCTCTACAGAAAGCTCCAGAGAAAAACTTACTCATGATGATGGTAATATGGATCACAGTGCTCAAAATTCTGAAAGTTCAAATGCAGAAATATTGGATATTGGTGCCTCCAGTACTGAGAACATGGGAAATAAGACTGAAAATTTTATACCACTTCCTGTAGTTGAGAAAGATATGTCTGAGTCATCAAATAATGTCATTGACACTGGTGATAATATAATGCTTGAACCTGTTATATCAGTTGAGAATACTTCAAATAACTTTCAAAGTAATGATGCAGGCCCAGTAAAAAGTCCTTCAAATGAAAATTCTAATACAAATGTTCAAGATAAGGCTTTTGATAAAGATGTTAATGGCGAAACAGATTTACTTCAGGCTTCTCTTGCAACTGCAAATCTCAATGCAGAAGATTTGTTTGTTAAAGATACAAATGAAATCCCCTCTAATGGGAGCTTGTTTGAAAGTAACTTAGCTACTGATATGCCTGAAATTGGTAGTCATTCTTCAGGTACTGAGAATGACCATCCAACTCCAGTTGAAACTCATAGTAGTAATGTACTCATAAATAGTCCAGTTAATTTGTCTTCTTCAACAGCTCTGGAAATTAGCAATATCAGTGAAATTTCTACTTCAGTTGCATCTGAAAGTAACGTTGTCTCTACTGGTTCTTGCATAAGTTCCAATATATGTGACATTAGTTATAACAATGTTGCATCTTCAGTTCCCTCAAACTTTAAAGAATTTAATCTTGTCAGTTCACTGCCTCTATCAGAAGAGTTGTCTCAAAGCAATTCCGCAACATATTCATTAAATACAAATGTTAGCAATTCATTAAATACAAATGTTAGCGACGTTTCAGGATCGCAAAATGTAAGTAATAGTATTCAGTCACATAATCTTGCTACTGAATCTGAAAATAAAAGTCAGAATAAATCGGATGCTCCAGATTTCCTCGAAGCATTATGTGAGCAGACATTGTCAAACAAGAATAGTGATACAAATGTCACTAAAAGCAACCCCATTAATTTTAATTTGGAAATGCCACAGCTTGATTTGAGAACACAAAACAATGAAACTGCTGTATCTTCTAAACCAGTTCAAAATCAGAACAATTCAAAAAGTTCAGAGATTAGTTTTCCAGCACAAAATATTACCCCAGCTTGGGGAATTTTCAATAATTGTGCCCCAGTAATATCACAAATTAATTCTACACCAACTATTTCTGTTCTAACTGGGCCAGTCACTACCAGTAATGTATATGTAAATCATTCAGATTTCCAAGTAAATTCTGTATCTTCAGCTCCTACATCTAATTCAATTCCTGTTTCAGTAGCTGTACCTAAAGAATCTATACCAGATAAAAATACTAAATATCATCCCATATCCTTGCAGTCTCTTTTAAATTCAGACTGTGTTTCGACTCCAAACCTAGTCCCAGTTAACCTTCCAAAAATAAATTATAAAACAAATAATAAGCTAGAAGCCTTATTAATTGCTAGTAGACAGAAGTTTTCTGAAAAAGGTGTCCCAAATTATCCATATTCCTTTTATTCTGTTGGACCATACAAAAGTAATGTAACTTTGGAATCCCCAATTCAACCAATCATACCATTGAGCACTGGTCCAAATATACCTGTGGAAAATCACATTAAAACTTTGAATAGCTCCAGTGCTAATATTAAAAATAATATAATACCTAAGACTTCCAGTTTTGTAAGTCCTTTTTATTTAGGAAATCATTCAAATTTAGCATCGGCTCACTTTATACCAAAATCTAGTGTACTAGCTGTAGATAATATTCGAAATTCTGACTCTATTCAAGGAGCATTAATTTCTGAAACTACAGTGAGTACCTTAAATTCTGCTCCTTTATTTTCAACTGATGCAGCCTTTAGTTCCTCTCATACTGTTGGGGAGAAAGGCAAAGCATCAAGTTATCCTTCAGTTGCTTCAAATCAAAAATATTTTGGAATATCACCATTAGGTATGTATGTGACATGTGTTGTACCTGTAGCATCGACCAGCACACTAACAACAAGAACTGCTGGAAACACAAGTTCTCTTCAATATACTTCTAAAGATTCTTATAATATTGATCCAAATTTTTCTACAATGCCACTTTCATCTGCTACATATGAGAAGTACAAGCCAAAGGCTTCATCTATAGAAAAGTTTATTCCTGATACAACAGTTTCTGTTGTACAAGCTGTTCATGATAAGAATATGAGTAAAAAATTATATCAACCCTTTTTTGATGAAGCACATATTATCATGGAACAAGAAATGAGGCTGGGATCAGCTTCTGTGGTAGATAAGAGTAATAATAATAATAATAATAACAACAATAATAGTAATAATAATAAAACTCCTGATTTATTAGGATTTGAAAGCAAAACGATTGCCCATCACAATAGTCATCAAGACTTAAATAATATAAATATTCTAAGGCCATGGATTAGCCCAAGTGATAATAATAAATTACACCATGAAACAATAAACTCTGGCTTATCTATCTCTAATTTGGACTGTAATAATATGAAGGTACCAAATTTAAGTTCATATAGTTCTGTTGTATCGAATGCAAGTTCATTCAACAAGCAATATCAAACTTACTCTCAACTTCTTGGATCTAATGAACAAGGCCTTACTCCAAAGAATACAGGACATACAGAAGAACAGAAGTCATGTAATCCTCCTCAAGAATCGCATTTGTATTCCCAACATGGTAATATTCATAATCCTAAATTGGTGAGCAAACAAAATTTATACAGCTCAAATTCATATAATAGGAGCTTAAATTTTTTAGATCCTAAGCAAGTAACTGTTACATTTCCAATTCAGGATGACCAAATACACCAGAAAACTATTGCTACTGATAAAAAGTTAATTGATAAAAAAGCTTTTAATGTTCATGATCACATACAAACACCCCAGATATCATATACTCCAGTTGTGGAAGGAACTCATTATTTAAGTAATCCACCACCTCATGTCATTCCTTCCACTTCAACAAAAACTGTTTCGAGTTATGAACCTCTTTACTCTATTCCAGTTAATTCACAGGGCAAAAATGTTCATTCAAGTAATGCACCACCACATAATGTCATTCCTTCTACAACAAAAACAGTTTCAGTTTATGAACCCCTTCATTCTATACAAGTTAATTCACAGTGTAAAAATGTTCTTTCATCTAATGATATTCCAGTAAGTAAAACTATGTTTGATATTTCAAAGCCTATTAACAAAACGACTATAAATCAGATGGAATTAAAAGTAGTTACCCCAATTTTTTCTTCTGGTTCTGTTATTTCCAGTCAGAATACGGTCTTATATTCAGATTCTTCTGTAATCACTTCTGGTGTTGCATCATTGAAATCTGTTTCACCAGCAAACAAATCTAATGTTCAGAGTCCTCTTACGGATCATGACCCAAGATCAGTTGATTCTCATGGATCTATTGGATTAGAATTGAATAGACCTTTTAGTTGTCAAGATCAAGAGTCACAACCCCAGTTAACTCCAGTAGGGCATTTTCGTGTAATAACTGCATCTCCAGCTTCCAGATCTTCAAGCTGTAGGTCTGATTGGTCCCAAGACAGTACTGGCAATTCTTCAGCTGTAAATAGAAAAAGCACCACAGTTTCTCCTGTTGCAGCACAAACCTCTCCACTGTCATTGGTGCTAAAAAGACAAAATATGGCTTATAATAATAATAATAATAATAATAACCAGACACCTTCTAAAAGCCTTCTAGATAATAGCTGTGGTGTAATTCAATCAGCAAATTCTCCTTCATTAATAGTACCAGTTCCAGTCCAAGAGATATCATCTGAGAGTCTTCGAAAACCAATTAGAAAGAGAAATATTCCATTAAATGCTGATGATGGCCATAAAAATATGCTTTATACAACTAGCCAACCTTATGAAAGTTTAAAAAATGTCTATGATAACACTATAAGTAAAAAATTGTATCCATTTGATAAAAATGATGGTAACATTAGGACTGATATGCTTCAAGGGCCTTCTAACACTACGGAAAAAACAAATGCTCTAGAATATCCCATAGGCCTTAAATCTCGTGTTGAAAATTTAAATTTTCCCAACAAAGCCAGTTTTGTGCCTCATTCATCGAGAGAAAATTTTGATAAATATATCCCATGTATTAACTCAGATTCTGAACAATTGCGTGAAAAGGCCTGTTTTTCAAATCCTTCTACTTTGGATCATCATGTAACTAATATATTAACAAACAATGATTCTAACACAAAATTGCATCAGAATGAAAGTATTAGTCAAGCTTTAATTAACAACAATAATAATAATAATATACATCAAAATTGGGCAGGATATCTAAATTCAGATCCTTTCAGACATACCAATCAATTAATTCATAATCAGCCTTATGGAGAAAAGGTAATTGTTCGAAAAAGTAATCCACCCTATGTGAAGAATTTTCCACCCATTAATCCTGGAAGTCATTCCTATCCACCCTCAGATTTCATTGGAAGATCACCATATCTTCAGTCTTATTGTAATCCTGCATCAATTAATGAATCTTTTTCAGAAACTAATAAAAGTAGGAATTTGTCATCTTTAAATGAAGATGCTCACTTACAGCGAGATATGAACCATGTTTCTTTAAATTTTACTAGTTCTCACTCAGAAAATTATGAGTGCCTTGCATCAAGTGTTGCAGATTCCTTTAACAGTAACACCAATTCTTTAGAAAAAGCGAGAGCTCATAGTAATCCAAATTCTGTAAATAGACCTACTATATCATGCCCAGGGAAAGTAAGTTTTGAAAAAGAGCCATCTGTTTCTTCCAAATCACCCAACTGTTATTTACCTAATGAGGAGTCAAACCCTAATATTATAAATACGCCATCCAGCAGTTCAATAATGTATGATGAAAGCAAGAAAGCTACCTCTGTATTTCCTGTTAAGTCTCAACCCGAACAGTCTAGTAGATTGGGGAAGTTTTTGAAGAGAGTTCAGAGATCTTCAATTGATCATTCTAGACCTGAAATGCATACTCCTCTTGATGTTATTAGTGATGATCTCTCAGGATATGATCAGTTTTCTGTTGAGACTTCTAGTAACATAGGAGATGCACCAGGATCATTCACAAATAATTCTCTCTCTTCTAAAGACTCTTACATTTCCTCTTCATTTGTGCCACTCCCAAATTATATTGAACCTTACATTAATGGCGAAAGTTGTATACAGAATAGGAATAGTAATCAAGAAGTCATATTAAAAGATTATAGTACAAATCATCTTCAAGAGTTAGAAGGAATGAGTAGCAATAATAATAATAATAATAATAATAATAATAATAATAATAATAATAATAATAATAATGATGATGATGAATAATATAATAATAATGATGATAATAATAATAATGATAATAATGATAATAGTAATAATAATGATAATAATAATAATAATAATAATAATAATAATAATAATAATAATAATAATAACATAATTGATACATGCCAGGAATCTTCAGCCTTCCAATTGACATCTTACACTTCCCCAAGCATTGAATCTTCAAATGTTGAGAGAGATATTTCAGATGTTGATAACATTGTGGGCATTAATAATGAAGAGAATAGATTGTCATCTTCATTAATTAATGAAGAAAATACAAGTTTAATTACATTACCTAACATAGAAACCACGAAAAATAATGTAAATGAAGATTTTAAAGCCATTGAATGCAAAGAGGGAGTCAAAGAAGTTAATATCTGTGTTACTGAAACTCATGAAAATGATCAATCTTTAATTGATAAAGAGAATGAGACAGCAGCACAAGATAATGAAGAGTTAGTCCCATTAAATAGAGAGGTGTCTGAGGGTGTTTCAGAACCATCTCTTCAGAATTTAAATGATATTGAAATTTCAAATGAATTAAGTCAAGATAATTCTGAAACTATAATTCATAAACTTCCATGTTCTGAAAGTCAGGAAAAAGATTCAGAAATTGATTCACAAATATCTATTCAAGGAAAGGATTCTGGAAAGGATTCTTTACTTAATGGCATTAATTTAAACATTTTTCATTCTTCTGAAAGAGTTCATGAAGAAAATAGTGAAAGTGATAATGAATCATGTCTTAATATGGAAGATTCATGCATAGCTGGAAGGAGGAGCTCAACTTCATCAGATAGTGATCACTTTATGCCTCCTGATACAGAAAATTTAAGTTCAATAGCCTTAAATTTATGTGATAATGATAGTAGTGCTCTTCTTAGCCAAGAAAATGGTAGTTTAGCTTCATTAGCTAGTGTTGTGAATAATGAAAGATCTTTATGCTCACCAAAATCAATAGAGACAGTTTTAACTTGTGAAGCTGCTAATGAGTATGAAACTTGTTTAACACAAGAAAATTCATCTACAGATAATAAGAACTCTAATAAGGAGTCAGAACATATAAACGGTAATAGTAAATCTGATGATAAAGCTGTTACAAATTCTCCAACTACTATAAAACCTTCATGTAATAATTCAGATCCTTTGCTACCAGTTAATGTTCCTTTAGTACAGCCATGTGAAAATCCATCAAAGATTCCCCGTACAAAGGGATCTCAAAAAGAATATCCCGAAGACTTACTACTTTGTACTAAAAATTCAGTAAATAAATCAATTTT
>SEYY01000951.1:175145-202645 GCA_009176605.1 Armadillidium nasatum
AAGGAAAATAATCTACACATTAGAGTCAGTCAGAATAATGAATCAGAACATAATCTTGAGGAAGATAATCTGGGTAATAATCATGAGTGCAATATGAAAGAAAACATACCTTCAACTTCTAATCTTAAAAGTAAAGTGAAAAAGGGAAGCATTTTAATGGTCAACCCTTGTTCCCGAAAAAGTAAAATTAACAGAGTAATACCAGATGTTGAGCTTATTGAGGTACCAGAAGATACAACAGGTAATGCATCTTTGTCAAATACTTCAGTTGAAGAACAAGACCCATTAGATGTTGTTAAGTCTGGTAGTAATCTGAATGTTAACAGGACAGAAACCAGCCTTAATAGTTCTCCTCACTTAGTTATTCGAGAGGTATTTTCGCTCACACTCAACTCTGAAGAAGGCACACCAAAAGAGTTAAAGTCAAATGTTTCTGAAAAAAAGAAAATGATGATTTCACCTGCTATCTTTGGTTTGAATAAGGCGAATAAAATAAATAATATTAAAGTTGAAGAAGAAACCACAAAGAAAGAAAAACCAAAGCTCAAAATTATAGATTATTTAAGAAATAATAAACTAAAACAAATTAATATTAAAACTACAGAAGTAAATGAATTGGAAGGTAATTTTCTTGTAAAACTACCAACAATCTCAGGTAACTCTTTAGTGAGTCAGAATAACATTCAAAATGATAGTGAGAAATGCATTAACTCATTCATAAGCAATAATAATAATAATAATGACGATAATAATAATAGTAATACTAGTACTAATAATAGTAATAATTCTAGTACTAATAATAGTAATAATACTAGTACTAACAATAGTAATAATACTAGTACTAATAATAGTAATAATACTAGTACTAATAATAGTAACAATAATAATAATAATAATAAAAATAATAATAAACAAAAATTGACCAATAATAATATCAGTATTCAATGTGAAAATATTGGTAGTAAACATGAAAGTCAACGACCTCCATCTGATTCGACACCTGATAATTTCATTGATTTAGAAACAGCAGCACCTTCCAAAGACCTTTTAGGGTTTGGCATTGAAAGTTATATTGACAGAGATCCATTAAGCTTGGATGAAAATTTAGATCCCTTGAAAGATAATTTTGGTAAGCATGACAAAACTAGTAGTAAAAGTGATAACAGTAATAACGTTCTTCGTATTTCGAGTGAGAAACTGCAAGTAGAAAATAAAATTAGATCATTAAAAGACTTATGTCAAGAGCGTCTGGGCAATAGGAAGGATTATCAGAAAGAATCAGATAAGACAGACAATGAACTTTGTTTACCCTCAACTTCAGGAATTACTAATCAGAGAAATAAATCTAACGTACCATTGAGTGATAGAAAAAAGTTCAAATGTAAAATTAAGTTTAGAAATCCTCAAATAAAAAAATGTGTCAGAATAATACCAAATAAGAGACACTTAAAGTGTGATTCAAAAAATCTGCATTTGAGAAGGTATAAAAATTTATCTATGAAAAAGGGTTCAGAATTAGGGTTATGGAAAGATTTGGGAGCTAAAAGCAATAATTTAAAATACTTATCTTTCAAATTAAGATTACAGAAGTCAAGATTAAAAACTGTGATTCTGAGAAAAAAAGTTATTGCATCCAATCAAAATAAAAAACCTTTTAAATCTACTAGCAATACCACTAGAAAAGACAACATCCCTAAGAAAAACCAACCTGACTGTGCGAATAAGAGTATAAATAGTAGTAATGTAAATAAGGAAGAAAAACAATGTAAATTCAAGTCTACGAAAGTAAAAGTTATAAGAACTATCGAAGTTGGTGGATCAAAAGCAAAATTTGCTGAGCTTTCATTAATTCCTGGTAATTTTGTCAAAACAATTGCCAATACAAAAAATCCAATTCATAAACAGAAATTAAAAGAAATTGGAAACATACCTAATAACATTATCACAGTAACTAATATCACTGGTGACATTAATACATCAGTACCATGTAAAGAGTTTGAAGATAATTCAAACACAACTTCTAAAAAGTATGAAGATAATTCAAACGTAACATCTAAAAGATTAATAGTTAAAGTTGATAGACTTGATTGTGTTTTAAATGAAATGAAAAATTCTGATGATATTGTACATCAAACTAGAAGTATATCATCAAGTCTATTAAATAATTCATCCAAAAAAATCAAAGTACTTAGGAAAAAAGTAATTGAGGAAAAAAATAATCCAAATAGTAGCACCAACATTGATGAAAACAAGAAACCAGAAGATGATCCTCTTAAAATAAATTCTGGTAATACAGAGAATTATGAAGAACATGTTAAAAATTTTAGTTCAGCACTTTTTGATGACAAATTACAGGACAGGAATCATACAAGGAGAAGAAGCCTACAAAGTGCAGTATTTCAGAATGTTCATAAGCATATGGAAAATGAGAAAACTCATTGTTCAGAAAATAGTAAACCTTCAATTAATCAGAGTAGTCTTACAGATGAAGAAGTGACTAAAAGTCGACATAAAAAGCCTGAAGAACTTGTTGAAACTTGTAATACTGCTAGGAATGGGATAGGTAAAATGTGTGTTAATAAAATTAAAGAAAGGAAGTTTAATAAAAAAATAAGTTCAAAAGAAGGGCAATATTTTGTTTCCAAAACAAACAAAAATAAAAAATCAGGTCTTCCTGTTAATAACAATAACCCTGATAGGTTAATGTTAAGGAAGATTAATAATAATACTATATCAGAAGAAATTAATGAAAATAGTAATGTAGAAAGTTCAACTAATGATTCTGGAAGTAATGAATGTAGGAAGACAGTAAATGAAAACACTTCATTTAATCCAGATATATTGTCAGAGAAGGTTAATAAAACTATATCAGAAGAAATTGGCTTTAATGACACAGAAAATTCCACTAAAGATTCAGAAAGTAATGAATGTAGTAATCCAGTAAATGAGGATATTTCTATTAATCCAGATACATTCTCGGAGAAGGCTAATAATACTATATCAGAAGAGATTAATAAATTTAGTGAAATAGAAAGTTCTATAAAAGATTCAAAAAGTTATGAATATAGTAGTAAATCAATAAATAAAGAAACTATTATTCCAGATTTGTTGTTGGAGAAGGTTGATAATACTATATCAGAGAAAATTAAAGACATTATTGATATAGAAAGTTCCACTAAAGATTTAGGAAGTAGTGAATACAGTAAGTCAATTAATAAAGACACATCTATTAATCCAGATATCATCTTGAAGGAAAATGAAAGTAAGGAAAAACCTGGTATGCAAATTCAAAAGGATGTTTCTTCTAAAGGAATGAAAATTCGTTCACCAAGAGGAAAAAACGTTAATTGTACCGAACCTTCAACAGAATCTAATACTTGAAAGACAGGCCATTTGTACCTCTGGATACTAATCAAGAAATACCTGTAAATTCAAACAAGGAAGATACCTCTTGCAATTTTACAGGGAAGCTTGAAATTTCTAGAAAAGGAACACAGATTCTCATGGAGACATTGCCCTCCGGTTATAAAAGCACTTGTGGTAATGATATTGACTCTCCTTCTTGTAATAAAACCTCAAAACAAAATTGTGTAAGTAGAGAAAAATTACTCGATTCAGAAGATTCTTCAGTAAATCAAAATAATTTAAACAAAAAATGTATATCATTGAAAAATCTATCAACTTTCAACTCGAACTTAACTTTGTTACCTTTAACAGAAAAGGATACCCATGTTGATATTGCAGATAAATCATGGAATGATTCTCAGCATGAATCTTCTGGTCAAGTGGAATTGAAAAGCAGTAAGACCCTACCTCAGACTGAATTAGATTTAATAACTCAATATATTTTAGAAACTTCAAATCAAACTAATAAACCCAAGGAAAAAATAAATATTGTTTCTTTAGACGTTGAAAATATTGGTGGTTTAAAGTCTGCAAGTATAGATGAAGTGTTATTTGAAAATGACAAATCAGATAAAGAAAATACTAAAAGAAGTGACGAATCAGATAACGGACATATTGAAGAGAATGGCAAATCCAATTGCAGTTGCATAGAAGGAAGCAACGAGTTTAAGACCAGTCAGTCAACTGTTAATATACAAAATCAGCATATATTAAGTTCTGAAAATTTGTGTAAAAATGATTCTGCTTTAAATGACAAAATGCTATCTAAAGATGGTCAAAATGAAAAAGAATTATTAGATTCCCATCATTTGGATGAAGGTATAGGATTGCAGACTTGTGATGTAATAAAAATTGCTGAAAGAGATGCAGTAGAAACATCAAAAGATCTTCAAAAAAAAAATGAAACCAGTAAAGAAAATTTTCAAGCAACTAAAGAGACTAAAGAAAATGTCAGTGATTCTTGTAGAAAATCTGAAATTTCATCTGTTGATAATGATACTAATATTTTAACTAGTTTATGTTCTAATATCCCAAAAATAAGTTATGCTTCCGAAAGTGGTAAACCTGGAGCTTTGTCAGATAATTCAATAACAGGTAAAGAAGGGATTACCAATACTTCTCAGGAGTATGATAGTTCCGTCATTGTAAATCATGATGTAAATAAATCAAAGTATACTGTCACTAATGATTCCTCATCATCATCAGAATTAAATACAGGAGAAGTAAAAGAAGGGAATCTTCAGACAGGGCTTGAAGAGAAATCTTCAGAAAAGTGTAAAATAATTTCAACAAAAATTAATACTTCTTCAGAATGTCATAATTCTGCAAAACAGACCTTTAGTTCAGATGCAAATTTAAGTGTAATCTTAAAGGAGGATAATTTGAATGGATGTGTAGAGCAACAGATAAGAAAAATATCTGACCAAGACAAAGCAGAGGTTCTTAAGACAAATACCTCTGACAGTTTAATATACTCTGATACTGAAGCTCAGTTGAGTTCAACCAAGTTTAAAAAAGGAGACAAAGAGATTCGTGAAGGCAAAAACAATGTACCATACAGCAGTCTTACTATGAAAGAATCTAAATTAACAAAAACTTGTAAAAGCACTGTGGAACCAGAAAGTTGTGGAGTATCTATAGTAGTGGATATTGTAAGAGAAATAGTCGAAAAAGTAATTGGTTTTGTTGAGAATGAAGATTTGACCAGTACACCTTTGCCTGTGGAATCAGTAAAAGTTCCAGAACTTCTTAACTCTGAACAGAATTTATGCAAATCATTATCTTGTTGCAGTTCATTAGAGAACAGTAATAAAATTCATTCTGAGCAAAATGGGAGCTCTGATAACAATAGCTCTGTCATAAAAAATGCTGATAATCAACATTTCTCTCAGAATCAAGAAACACAAATTCCTTTATCATTTAAAAATAAATCCACTCCTGTTGGTGGATCGACCATAATAAAGGGAGCATCTTTTGAAAAATGTGAAATAGATAAAGATAATAAAAATCAAAATGTTGAGTCCTTGCAAGAGGTGAATTATATATCAAATAAAGCCAAGTCGGATGCAAAAGAATTGATGCAGAAGGAAAATAGTATTGGATCTTCTGGTAATGAAGGGGAAACTGTTAATGATGCTGAAAATTGTGAAAGTGGAAAGCTTATTACTTACAGTAATTACAATGAAGAAATTAATTTTCCTGAAGATTATGTATTTGACTCGGCTACTTTTGATTATTCTATATTCAGAATTTCAATTGATTTGAAATTGATTGATAAATTGCCTTGTAAAAATAATAAAAATAATAATAATAATTCAGTTTTAAATAATGATCAGAATGAAAAGGAAGCTTGTTTGACTAGAAAAATTAATAAGAAAATTGGGGACAAATCTAGGACTAGTTTAACCACACAAAAGTCAAAAGAGAGGTTGCCTGAGAGTAAATTAGTAGGTAGTTGTGAGACAGCATCTGAAAATAGTTTGTCAATTTCCTGTGAGTCAAATGATAAGTCTGTTTCACAAAAAGATGAAATTGAAGTCAATCCTAAACAATCCTCTGCATTAGATTCTCATTCAGAAGAACAGGAGAGGGATGGAAATTCAAAAAGTTGTACCATTATTCCAGAAGAACTAAAATCCCATCACTCTGATCGGCTTTCTTGTGAATCTTTAGCACTACAAGATAAAACTTATGAATCAAGTAAGGAGAACACAATTCAATTAAATAACATGGTCTCAAATGAAACAACCAATACTGATAATGAAACACTTCCAATGAATTCTAGTGCTCTTTTAATCATGGAAAAGGATTCACCGAAAATCGTAAATGATGTTAAAAACAACCTAAGTTTAGAAGTCAGTCAACAGGGTGAAAATAATACAGTATTAAAGGAATCGGTTGTGCCTCAGAGAAGTGAATGTCTAAAGGAGTCTGCAAATAAAGATTTGGAAAAATTGAAAGATTGCAGTGAAGTTGTAATTAGTGATTTTATGCATGTAGAAACCCAAATTGGAGGCAATCTTTCTGATAAAGAAAATGTTATTACATTTGAAAATGAATTGAAGCATGATAAAAATGTTTCTCAGATTACCACTCTTTCACAGAAAGAAACAATTGGTCATCAAGAAGAAAGTAAAGAGAGTAAAGTTGAACCACTTCAGAAAGAAAAAATGGATCAGCATGAAGACAAAGTGAGAGAGAAAAAAGTAATTTCTGAATTTGAGAACGCTATAAAAATCACAAATGAGAGTCAAAATAAAGATGCACAAAGAGGGAAGTCGGATGTTTCTAAAAGTAAAGACAAAGAAAAAAGTAAATTTAGTGAAGGTAAAAGCAATGAGAAATCAAACATATTAGTTACAAGTACTTGTAATTATGACATAAAAGATAACATGAATGTGACCAAAATCCAAGAAAAGATAGAACCCAGCTTAATTAGCGGTGAAAATAAAACTAGAGAAGAACATGCAAACAAATATAAGGAGTTAATAGAATCTGTCTCAACTCCAAGTCAAGAAAATTTGAAAGAAAATTCAGTTAAAATAAAAAACAAATTTTCAACAAGAGAAAAGTCAAGTATAATAAGTGAGAACAAAGAAGAAATAAAAATAAATAGACTTAATATTACTAAAAACAGAGAAAAGGATAGATTAGAAGATATTTATAAAAATGCTGAGACATCAAATGATAAAGGTGATAAGGTTAAATATAAAGAAAAAGAACGAGAGAAGAAAAATGTTAAAAAAGAAAAATCAAATAAAGATAAGAATAAAAAATATTATTTGACTGGATACAAAGATGATACAATCTTCAAGAAACTTTCAAATCCAAATCAGAGTAAAGATGAACTTTTACAGCCTGAAAATTTGTGTCCGATAAAAAACAAAGGAAGTGATAAATATGAAAAGTCAAGAGAGAGGTCTAGTGAGTCATTGTCTGCAAGTGAATGTTCGAAAGAGAAGCATTGTAGAACTAGAAATAGTGCACAATCTAATCAGAAAACGCTTCATGCAGAAGTTTACTCTGTTGAAACTAAACACAAGAGTAAGATTAGAGATAATCATAATGAATCAATTGACAAAGGTCATTCAAAAGTAAAATCGGATAAAAAAGAATCTTCCATTAAAGAAAGACATAGGTCTCCAAATAAAGAAACTTACTACCGAGAATCTAACAAGTACAGACATAAATCTAAAGATATGTCAAGAAGTTATAAAGAAACACAAACTAATAAAGAATCTAATCGTAGTGAAAAAAGGAAAATAAAAGATTATCACAAGGATCATTACAAAACATCAAAAAAGCTCAAGACAAGTGATAACTACAAAAGTTCTAAATTAGAATCATCTCATGAAAAAAGCAAGAAAGATTATAGTAATAAAGACGAAAGCTGTAAGTCAAAACCTCAGTTGCCTCGGAAGACATATACTGGTGATGATGACAATAGGTATGTAGAAAGTGAGAAGAAATTGCATAAAATAAAGATACTGAACATTGTTCAAAATGGTCAGTTACCAAAAGACCTACATCAAAAACTTGATGAAGGGAAACATACAATTAATGATGAAAGTACAAGTACATTAAATAAAGTTTCTCATAATCTAAATTCTCAGGAATTAATAAATACAATAGAAAAAAATTGCCTTAAACATTCATCTTCTGACCAACAGGTTAGTAAGTTTTCTGATAATGACTTATCTAAAGTATTAAATATGGACTCAGGTTCCCTTACATCTGATAACACTGAATGTATCTTATCTAAAAATGTATCAGAATCAACATTTAGTGACCTTAAGAAAGGAAAATCTTGCAATAAATATTCTGAAAATGCTAAAATCTGTTTGCAGCACCAAGGTAAATCTAGTGGGGAGAATCTGCCAAAGAAAATTAAAGACATCAGCAATGATATGATAAAGTTACCACTTGAGAATCAAAATGCAGTTCCCAAATGTGAAGAAAACGTCAGCTCCAAGAATACAGATGACAAAGTAGATGCCAATTTCAGCATCTCAGTAACTTCAGAAAAAATAGAAACCATTTCAAATGATTTAACCATACCAAATCTTGAGGTCTGTCAAAATAATTTAGAAAATAAAGTTAAAGATGGGAATGTGTGTAAAGATTTGAAAAAGCTTGAAAAATTCTGTAACATTTCTGATAATAATGAAAATCTTTCTTCTAAAAATGCAAAGCAAGAGTCAAATGAACACAAAGAGGCACTAGAAAAGGAATTAAGACTTCCTTCAGATTCGAGCAAATATGAGGGGAAAGAAAGTGTAAATACTCAGAATATTAATGCGAGAAAGTATACTCAGAAAAGTAAAGAAACAGAGCATACCCAGAAAAGTTATGATATTGTGGATATCCATATATGTAAAGAAACAAAGGATTCCCAGAAACCTAAAGAAGTAAAGAAAATACAGAAAAATAAAGAAACAAAAGACAACGAGAGCAGTAAAGAAATGATGGACCAAAATATTAAAGATACAAAGGATTCACTAAAAATCAAAGAAATAACGGATACCCTGAAAAGTAAGGAAACAAATGAAATCTTGAAAAGTAAGGAAATTGAAGATACTCAAATAAGCAAAGTAACAAATGCCCAAATAGGAAACAAAGAAACTAAGGATACCCAGAAAAGAAGCAAAGAAATTAAGGATACCCATAAAAGAAGCAAAGAAACTAAGGATACCCAGAAAAGTAAAGAAACAAAGGATATTCAGGAGCATAAGGAGATCATGAATACTGAGAAGCATAAAGAAATAAACGATTTCCAAAAAGGTAAAGTAAAGGAAATACAGAAAAGTAAAGAAACAAAAGATGATAGCAATAAAGAAATGGTGTATATCCAAAAACATAAAGAAATTATGGACACCCATAAAATTAAAGATGCAAAAGATACACAGAGAAGCAAAGAACCCAAAGACATCCATAGCTATAAAGAAATGGATATCCCAAAAATTAAAGGAACAAAGGATTCACTTAAAAGCAAAGAAATGATGGATGCCCATAATAATAAAGAATCAAAGGATATTCTTAAAAGTAATGAAAATACCCATAAAAGCAAAGAAACAAAGGATAACCAGATAATTAAAGAAACAAAGGATACCCAGGGAAGAAGCAAAGAAACTAAGGATACCCAAAAAAGTAAAAACAGTAAAGAAATAATGGATTCACACAAACAGAAAGAAGCAAAAGTTACCCAGAACAGTAAAGAAATGGTTAATGCCAAAAAATATATCGAAACAAAGAATATTCTAAAGAGTAAAGACATAAAAGATACCCAGAAATGTAAAGTAACAAAAGATTTCCAAAACAGTAAAGAAGTGGTCGTCAATACAAAAAAAAATACTGAAACAAGTGACACTCTGAAAAGTAAAGAACTGATGGATACTCCGGAAAGAAAAGAATTGAAGGATACCCCAAAAAATAAAGAAGCAAAAGATATCCAGAAAAGGAAGGAAATGTTGCAAACCCATAAAAATATTGAAACAAAGGGTACAATGAAAAGTAAAGCGATAGATATACAAAGAAAAGAAACAAAGGATAAACAGAAAAGCAGAGAAACAAAGGATAAACAGAAAAGTAAAGAAACAATTGATGCTCAGAAAAGTAAGGAAATTGAGTTGACCCAAAAAAGTAAAGAGAAAGAGGATTCTCAGAAAAGTAAAGAAATGGTAGGTGTCAATAAAATCCTAGAAACAAAGGACACCCTGAAAAGGGATGAAATGGTAGATATCCAGAAAAGTAAAGAAACTAAGAATCCTCAGAAGAATAAAGAAATAACGAATGTATATAAAATCCTAGAAACAGAGGACACACTGAAATGTAAAGAAACAAAGGACATTCAAAACTATAAAGAAACAAAGGATATATAAAGAAACAAATGATTCTGATAAAAAACTGATGGCAGATACCCAGAAATGTATTTCCACTTATGGAAATCGTTTGAAAGAAAAAATTTCTGAACTCCTTGATCAAAAGAGAAAATACCTTCATAATAAACAGGAAATGAACAATGAGACTAGCACAAAGCATTTAAACAAAACGAATGAAACAACTGAATTTAAATTGAAATCTTTAAGCAAAACTTATGTGGACCTGTTTGGTAGCAGTAAAGAAGTAAGTCAGCATTCCAAAATGTTTGCCAGTAACTCTGCTGATGATGATGAGGAATATATTCCTTATCCTGTTTCACAGGTTAAAGATTTACCCCGCCTTTCACCCCCTCCACAAAGTCTTAATATTGAAATAGAATCAGATGAAGAATATATGCCTGAGCCAATAGTCTCTTCACAGGATTCTAAACCAGAATATATTCCTACTAAAATTGAAGATATTGGATTTAAACCTACAAAATATGGTGTTTCATGTGATGCATATGTTCCTCAGCCTGTATTCGATCATTCTGATCATTCAAAAAAGAAAGATTCATCTAATAATTGTAAGAAGTCAAAAGGAGAAGATTCTTCTTCTTCTGGTGAAAGTGAAAAAAGCAAAAAGTTTTTACATGATAAAACTTTCAGTCAGTCATCAAGCACAAAAGGAAATTTTGAGAAAAAAGATGATAAAGAAAAGAGTAATAAAAAAGGAAATAAAAGAAGAAATGATTTTTCTAATATTTTTAATTCAAGTGTTAAAAAGTCAGTTCTTTATAAATATGAAATTCCACCTCCTACTATTGAAGAAATATCCTTAAGCGGTTTAGAAATAGGAGAAAGCACATTGCCTCCAGCATTTTGCAGTAATATCGAAGACATTCCAAGTAAACCCCTAGAAGTTGGGGGTCATGTTTTAAAATTAAGCTCAAATTTAATGGAGGACTTAAAAGAATTTGAAGGAAGGTTTCAGTCTGATGGTATTCAAAATTGGAAAGTGCTTTTAAGAACCATGAGACTTGAAATAAATACTAAAGTTTCTTTCTCTGGAACAAATTATGTGAAAGAAAAGAAATCCAAACTTCTAACCCCTCTAAAGCCACCTCCATCTCCTGAAAAATGTAAAGAATGGATAAGTTTATGGAAAAAATCTCATGGTAATGATAAAGATGATGATTATGAAGATAATAAAAAACTATCAGGGACAAATAGCGAAGGTCGGAGTTTTTCATCTGGGAGTACATCAATTCTAGATAAAAACAGTCAGCCTAACTCTAATTCACAGTCCTCAACAAGCAGTTCAAATGGTAAAAAAAATCGCTCTACTCTTACTCTTAGTGAAACACCAATTACTAAATCAGTCCTTAAAACTTCGACCCCATTCCCAAGTAAAAATAAACAATGTAAAAAAAAGAGGAGAATCTCTTGGGATGATGAAGTTAAGCTATCTCTTGAGGAAGACGAGCTTTCTGAAAATATTTCTCAAGAACTTTTTACTGATGTTCCTGAAGAAGAAGAAAGAACAATCCATGACTCATCTGTTCTAAGTCAAAATGTGTCTGGGAAAAAAGTTGTAAGAACTTCACCATCAGTTAGTGTGGATTATTTAAAAGGTATAGTTTAATTTTTATTTTTTGTTTTAATTTCTTGAAAAAATTTATATATTGTTGCTAAAAAATGCAAAATTTAAAATCGGCCTAAAATTTAAATTTTCGTTTTGTTTTAGAACTTTCAAAAAATCAGAGAAGATCAAAAAGAGCCAAAAAACTTTTAACAGATTTTAAAAGACAAAAAACTTTGTCTCCTATACTTGAACCGAAAAGCTCTTCTAAGACACTTGTTGATAATAGTTCTCAAGGATCTCCCTCCTCACAGATTGAAAATGTAAGTATGTTTAGTACATATTGGGAGGGTGGGAAACTTGTTTTTATATATTTAGTAAGATTTATAGTATACCTGTATGCATAATACAACAGATGATCCGCAATTACATATGGTTAAAGAATAATAATAATAATAACTTCTGATAAAGAAGTTTATTTTATTTTAATAAGAACTACACTAAATAGTTTATATATATATATATATATATATATATATATATATATATATATATATATATATATATATATATATATATATATATATATATATATATATATATATATATATATATAGGGATGGAGTGAAGTATCGGTATAGGTATCGGCAGTATCGGCATGTTTTGAGTATCGGTATAAAATTTTTGGACAAGAGTAAAGTATCGGTATCGGTAGTAGTATCGGCAAGTTTTGGCATATTTTAAGGTATCATGGACATTTTTAAGTATCGGTATCGGTAAAAATTTTGGTATCGCTCCATCCCTTATATATATATATATATATATATAATATATATAATATATATATATATATATATATATATATATATATATATATATATATATATATATATATATATATATATATATAATATATATATATATATATATATATATATATATTTTTTTTTTTTTTTTTTTTTTTTTTTTTTATGTCTCCTCCGGTGGGCAAAAGGCCCAAGGCCTACCAATATCCACCGGAGTTGGGAAGCAATCAGATTCGGGGTCGCTAAAGGCCGACGTGACCCGATACACGGCGTTTAAAAGGTGTGCAAGTCAAAGGAAGTTGGGAAAATAGATAAAGGGAGTGTATTCCAGACTTCACCAGTAGAGTGCATGTAAGATTGAGCATAGTGGTTAAGTATGAGGTCAGAGAATTGGACAGAGAAAGGTTGAGACTGTGTAGAAAGGTGTGTCACATGAACCCTTCTCAGTAGAGGCGGTATGTGACAGTGAGAGTTCAGAAGAGCAGTGTCCATTGTAATTATTGATAGTATAGAGAGAAGTGATGCAACAATTCGAACAGGCAGAAAGAGACTTGGAAGAGAATGAATGAGAGCAGGAAGAGTTATAAGATTAAAAGCCCTTAGACTCCACCTTTTCAAGGAGAGCTGTATGAGTGGAACCACCCTAGATGTGTGAGGCATACTCCATACAGGGGCGAACAACACCCCTATACAGAGCAAGCAACTGGGGTGGAGTAGAAGAAATTCTGAAGGCGCCTCAGAACACCCAACCTCTTAGAAGCTTGTTTAGAGAGAGAAATAATGTGATCTTTCCAAGAAAGATCACGAGAAAAAGAAACACCGAGAATATTAAGAGGACAGATGAAGGTTTGAGTTGAGTGTTTTCGAAATAAGAATATCATAGTTGTGGCGGAAGGTTTGTCGAGTAGAGAGATGGAGGAACTGAGTTTTTGAGGCATTGAAAACTACCAATGTTTTCTCTGCCCCAATTTGAAATCAGAGATAGATCAGAGGTCAGTTGCTCCAAGGCAATCCTTCTTGCGTCTAATAACTGCTGTTGGGAGGGACGTCTTTCAAATTGAAAGGAATAATGAAGTGTGGAGTCATTTAGCATAGGAGTGGTTAAGAGATGATGTAATAGAGAGAAGGTCATTAATGAAAAATAAAACAAAACAGTGTCGGGATGGGAGAGATCCTTGAGGAATACCTGTATTAATAGATATTTAAAGCATTAACAGTGGCTGTCTACAGCAGCTGCTGTAGAACAACCAGAAAGGAAATCAGAGAGATGGATAGATTCCGAAAAAGGAATGTTCTGAAATCAAAGCTTTATGACATACTCTATTGATAGCTTTCAACATGTTCAGTGTGGCAGCAAAATATTCACCAAAATTTCAAAGAGTGTAGGACCAAAAGTCAGAAAGAAAATTGAAATTAAAGATCATCAGTAGAGCATTTTTTAGGAATTGATGTTTCCAAATCTTCCTGTTAAGGATAGATCCAAAAAGTTTTGAAAGAATGGAAGTTAAAGAAATGGGATGATAGTTAGAGGGTTGAGAAGGGTTCCCCCCATTTTCGGCACCTAGGTTGAATGAGCTCACATTTCCAGCAAGTAGGGAAAATAGAAGTAGAAAGGAGAAGACGAATTACCAAGGCAGAATGAAAGCTCAGAAGCACAAGTTTTGAGAACCACAGGATGGATGCCATCTGGACCATATGGCTTATTGTTAAGCTCAGAGAAAGCAGAAATTACTTCTATATAAGACTAACATCTCAGTAAAGGAGTAAACCAGAGCCTGAATCAGTCGTTTCTTTATCTCTTAGGATTTACCTTTGATATAAAAAATATCTAGGTAATAGTGAAACTATGTCAGAGGTTGTATGGTTTGGTTGATTATAGAACAATTACATTTTAATAAGTTTACACGTTTTGTTTGAAATCACACATAGTGAACTTATAAATATATTAAGGGTAAGTTAAATAAATATTATTATTATGATTATTATTACTATTACAAAAATAAACATTTAAAATAGAAAAGTTTAAAAGAAACTATTTAATATTCACTTTTATATAGCACTTTATTTTATTTTTATATTTATTTTTCATTTGAGCACTATAGTTGTACCATCAGAAGATACTAGAGAAGGAAAAGAAAAAGAAGCAAAGTTAGAGTTGACATTCTTTGTAAAATGACAGAAAGGGCTTGAGGAAGAAGAAACAGAAAGATTATTGCATTTATGACTGAGAAATGAGTTTTTGGTATCATGGAGAATAGATTTTGCATGATTTCGGAATGAAATATAAGTTGCATGAGTTTCTGGAATTTGAACTTTGAAGATCACAGTAATCTCTGAAGGCAGCATCCCTGTGGCTTATAGCTTGGGAACATGCAGAGTTAAACCAAGATTTTTTATTTTTAGTAAAAGGGAAAGACTGTGGAATGTACACCTCCATGTCACAGTGAATCACTTCGATTATGTACTCTGCACATTGAGACACCCCTCCAACAGAAACGGTAATCATTACATGGGAAATAAGAAATGTAGAACCGCAAGTCAGACTAGATAATGGCACCGAAATATTAGAAATGGCTCTTCTTCGAAGGCAGGGGCTGTTCTTGCGAGAGACTTGAAGAGACAGAACAAGATAAAGAGATAAGGTGATTAAATGAACCCAGAAGAGGAAAAAGTTTAACAGTTTAAGGAGAAGGGTAAGAAGTTAGGAAAAGATCAAGTATGTTGGATTCATCAACAAGATTTTCAAGGATACAGAGAGGGAGGTGCACCAACTGTTCAAGGTTGTTCTGGATAGGAAAAGTTGATAGGTGAGTTCACCAGCTGGATTATGAGGATTAGATGAAAGCCATTGGCAGTGGTGAACATTGAAATCACCTAAAATGATTTTTTCAGAGAAAGAAGAAGAATAATTTGTTCTGTTTTGGAGTTAAGATAGTTGAAGAATTTTTTTATAGTCTGTAGAGTTAGGAGATAAATAGACAGAACAAATCATTTCATTTTTGAGTTGCAAGAGAAAATTTAAGCCATAAATTAGAGAATTCAGAAGACTTAATATGTTATACACGCAAGAGCAGACAACATTGCTACACTCATATGCGCAACATCCATCTTCGTCTGAAAATTGAGTATAGAACAGTAGGAGGAAACAGAATAGGTTTGCTGTCAGAGCACTCAAGCACCTGAGTTTCGGTTAGAACAAGAGATGAGGTTTAGAAGAAGAGAGGTGGTGTTCGACAAAGGGGAAATTAGAAAAAAGACCGCGAATGTTGCAAAATTAATGAAAAAGAAGACCGTGCAAACCGGGCCGGGTCATGGCGGCACCATCCCCATCATCGGAGGCCGCCAATTCCCAAGTGATGATGGGGTGAGGGGTGGAGGTTGAGGGGCATTCTTTGGATGCCGCCCCTCTAAGCATCTCCGAGGCAGCTGTTGTGGTTCGCCATTTTATTTTGTTTTGTTTTAGGTAATGTAAGGTAAGTGCATGTAAAATGTGGAACATGTGAAGAATTGGGGTGGAGAGGTATTTGGAGCATAGACACTCCAGTGTGAGGCGGGGGTACGCTAGAGAACCCCCTGAGAAGGTGAAACGCGAAAAGGAACGAACCAAAGGGCAACGGAGTGAAACGGAATGGTCTAGCTCATCCTATCACTCCGCGGGTTATGCCAATGGGGGTACTTTCATCGCTTCGGACGGCGCTACGTCCTCCCCTAATATATATATATATATATATATATATATATATATTATATATATATATATATATATATATATATTTATATATATATATATATATATATATATATATATATATATAATATATATATATATATATATATATATATATCCCAAATGAAATTAGACCCATGTATTTTACTGAAATGATTTATTTGTGTAATAATGTGAAAGTACAGGAATGAATGAATTCATATATGGGCTACTAATCGATATGCACACTCGCCTTGTTGATTCTAGCAAGTGTCCAGTGCGTCACTAGATTGTATATACCCCCAATGATGAATGTTTGTTCCTTTGACGAGCCCTTGTCAAGTCCTTTGAGCTCATATGTACTTTGCAAAATTTACTACACCATCTGAACACTGTTCACCTTGTAAGAAACTCATTCCCATACAGATCCTTCATATGACAATAAATTCCACCTTCACTACAGCTTTTGCCATCAAAAACTGGGTCAGTTTGGGCGAATCCATTTCGCGACTGTACACACTCATCTTATTTCAGCACGTTCATACAGAAAATTGACCCTCCGACGTCAATTTGTTTCCCTACATCTACCAGTCAAATCCATGAGCTCCTAATATTTCAACAATAACACTTAGACCAAAATCTCAATTTCATTTCGGAAACCCTTATATTAACTTATTTTGTTGAGGAAGGGAGAAGGAAGTAAATTTAAATTTTAAAATATTAATGCTACTATTAAATATATTAGGTCAAAGAAACTTTTCGTGTTGAAACCTCATTGGATTGTTCAAGCAGCAGTACTCAAAAGAGAAATTATTACAATTCACAGTTTAGAAAACAGTTTTATAGTCCATCTCCTCATCATTCCTTATCCGAGGTATTTATAATGTTGAGTTTTTAATTAAATTAAATTAAATTGGTATATTATTGTTATAATTATCTAAAGAAGTAGGATTAATGAATAAAAAAATATATTAATATTTTTATTTAATTAAAGAAATTTTGTTAAATTTTTATTTTCTGACCTTATTTACTTGAGTTTTAATTTTATTTTCCTTTTCTCACATCTCACGGGCGTTGCCCTACTCAAAGAGGTGAACTTTTCTAGGTAGTATATACCTAGGATCCGCATATGGCACAAACTATATGATTATAAGAGATTTTTTAAATAATTTGTTCAAATTTTTTTTTTTTAAATTGTAAATTTAATTAATTGTATTTTTTTTTTTAAATTTATACTCCTAATTATCTAATTTAGTCAAGGTCTAGATAATAAATAGAAATTCTGTAGGTTTATGTGAAAGCATTTTATAAGAAAACTCCAAATCTCACATGTCTAATTTTTCATATAATTTTAATTAAAAGGCTTTATGTAATACACATAATACCGATTTTACTGTTATAGTGAATCACTGGTTTTGTTACAGGAAATTAGTGGACCATCATTTAATACTACCTATGGTTTCAAAATTGAAAATCACAATCTTCAAGAAGCAAAATCTGTACACAAAGTGAGTTATAGGTTTTATTGTTGTATTTAGTATCGGAATATACGATAACGAAACTTCTTTCTTATTTTGAAACTTAGTTATATATATATATATATATATATATATATATATATATATATATATATATATATATATATATATATATATATATATATATATATATATATATATATATATATATATATATATATATATATATATATATATATATATATATATATATATATATATATATATATATATATATATATATATATATATATACCTTAAAAGATTAAATTATTTTGAAATGTTTTATTAGTGTTTGATAAAAACTGTCAATGTAGTCTTCATTTTGTATTTACTGTTTTCATTTTATATGTATCTATCCATCTTGATTGAAAATACTAAAGAGTGATTGGTTTTGTGTAAGATTATTTTAAAAAAATTCCCATGTTATTATTTATTATTATTATTATTATTACTAATACACTGGTCTGCATTATTTTTTGACATATATTTTAAGTTATTCTATATCAATTTTTCTCGCAAAATTCAAATCGGCAATCCATTTTTGTACATCAGGTCTACCTTTTTCCCTACAGCATATTTTAGTACAATTTTTTAAAAAAATTTTTAATGCTTTATTTTTTTCAGGAAATTTTCGTACATAATTATATTTTATATTAAAAATTAACCAGAGAACTGTGTGTTATATATATTATAACTATTTTTTAGTTTTAAAATATTTATCATGAATAAAAGTTGCAAATATAACAAATATAACCCAAATAAATTTTGGTACATAAATGGCAAAGTTGTGTTACCTGGGCAACAATCTAGTATTACACCATTTGTGAAAGAATCCTTCCATGCTTATTTTGTTAATATTATCATTATTATTATTATTATTATTATTATTATTATTATTATATATTATTATTATTATTATTATTATTATTATTATTATTATTATTATTATTATTATTATTATTATTACTGCAGTGAACTGTGATAGTTAGTGGTAGGAGTAGAGCATACTAAATCTTCATTTTTTCTTTTTAATAGTATGAATACCTAACTGTGATGTGCGTTGAATGTCACGTAACCTCCAGGCCCAGTTTATTACCAGACCCAAAAGTTGATCCTATTTCAGCTCTTATATTTTCAATAACGCAAGATGCTCCTGAAGACCATCCAACTCTTAAACAACAAAGTGGTTAGTAGAATATAGTTTATTATTATTAGTTAAAATTTATATTTAGTTAAATTTTAATTTTCTGAGTTTATTTGCTTGAGCTTTAACTCTGATTATATGATTTTTTTTTTTTTAAAGAATTGGTTCATTAATAAACTCTGTTAATTATCTTGTATTTGATTTACTGTACGTTTTAACTAATCTCTCCCTTACTCTTCTCTTGTTAGACTTTTTAATATAATACGTTATATTGATATGCTAAAATTGGGAAATAATTTTATAATACAATTTAATTTGTAAATATATTTCGTATTATTTATTTTATATTGCAGCATGAACTTTCAGTTATCTTTTAATTTATTGACACTGTAAATAAAAAAATTTTTTAAAAATATTTTTAGGAATTGAAATTATTTTTGTCAGGAAAGATTTAAATAATTTCATATTTAAAGTTCAAAGTTATCATTCATGAAATTTGAATTTCCTCAAATGTTCATGTTTCAGAGTATTAACTTTTTCTCATTGTGATTCTAACTTTTTTATATTAAATGGAGCTCATTTAACATTAAAAGTTCCTTCTATTTGTCCCAGGAGCTATAATTGTGAGTTCGGGCTCAGGCTGATCTTCTAGCGCATTCAGGGGTAAATTCGATCTCATCACTCTTTGTAAATTCGGAAGTAGATTTATTAGAAGAAATAATTCGTTTGGTCCATCACTGGGATCCAGACATCCTGGTTGGATATGAGGTAAATGAATTTTACCTTATTTTTGTACTCGTGTAAATTAATTGTGTGCATACCCAAAGTTTTAAACCTCCATTTCTCTGGTTTGAAACAGTTTGGCTTTCTATTTAATCACAAATTATTTATCAAAAGCTTATTATAGCTATAAGTTTTTAAAATTTTATTGAGTTTGCTTCCTTTTTGTACATCATGAGCTAACTACAGCAGACTCAAACATTCAAATCATATGCAAACCAAAACATCAATAAATAGTTTTTTGAGTTGAGTAACCTATAAAATTTTATTATACAGACTTTGTTTCTTATTTTTTATTTGTATTGATTCAAACTTTATTTCTTATATGAATACATATGTAAACAATATATTATAAAGATAGAGATACTATTTTAAAATTTAGGTTTTATTGGTTCTGTTTATTTCCCCAAAAATTGTTTTATGAAATTATTAAACATTGAATTCATTTTTAATAATGTTTTGTCACTTTTCTTTAAGGTTCAAATGTCTTCGTGGGGATACCTTCTTGAGAGAGGAACTACTCTTATAGAGAACATAGTGTCTCGTCTTTCCAGAGTTCCAGACAGCAAAGACAGCCACTTTCAAGAGGAAAAAGATGAATATGGTGCAGAGCATACCCACCAGATTCATATTATTGGCCGAATTATTCTCAATGTCTGGAGGCTGATGAGAGCTGAGGTATAGATTTTATTATTAGCATTATTATTATTTTGGAGGTTTAAATAGTTGTACCATCATCATTATCCATTTTTTTTTTTTAAATTGTTATTCAACGAGACATATTGATGGCAAGACCATAAAAAAAAGCCTCAAATAATGAATGTTTTGAGATAAAACAAAAAAAATTTTTTGTTGTCGGAAAAGTATGAGAACAATGTTACAAAGGAAAATATATATTAGATTAAATTAAGATTTTGTAAAATGTTGAAACCGTTCTGAAAAATTTAAATCTACCAAAAGATATGTTCGTAAAGATTAAATTAAGATTTTGTAAAATGTTGAAACCGTTCTGAAAAATTTAAATCTACCAAAAGATATGTTGCGTAAAGATTAAATTGAAAAAAATTTTTTTTTTTAATATGTTGTTTAGACTTTAGAGGATCGAAAATTTTTTTCTATTTAATCAATTCTATAGTTATTTTTTGGCTTTTAAATGATTGTGAAAGTTTATGTACATAGAGAGAGATAAAGAGAGGCAGCAATGGGTGTCTATTAAAACGAGTTAAAACTAGAGTACAGAATCACCTAAATATTTTTAGGCACAGGTTTGCAAACCACCAAATTTAAAATAATTTTTCCTTTAAAAAACAAAATTAGTTTTTGTACTTCGTAACTGCAACCTTGTTGAATTTTGCAAAGAAGAATAAATGAATATAGCTAATGCATCATTCTTTTCTTTCGTAGTTTTATATGCTTCTCACCTACCAATCTTTTTGATAAATTGCTTTAAGTACTACAACGCGTAAAGTACTTCTCTTTTCGGAATTGCAACATAGTAAATTAAGGCTTATACTTCATTTTGTGTACTCACAATTAAAAGACAACTAAAAAGAACAGTGTTGAAGGGAATAACTTGAACCCCGTATGTTTATTACCTTAAATTCTTGTAGATTATATTATTAAGCATCTTTATACATTAATTTTGTAATTCTTTTGTATGCAGTTTGATCGTAATGCAGAAAATATAAAATTAACTCTGAAATAAATTACTTATCCATTATTATCTTCAAGTTATGTTGAACCTGTTTTGCATTTTTATACATTGCTTTTCAAATTAGACTATTATTATTATTATTATTATTATTATTATTATTATTATTATTATTATTATTATTTCAGGTTACCCTTACGAGTTATTCATTAGAAAACGTAGCTTATCACGTCCTTCATGTGAGAATTCCTTCATTCTCTTATGATCTCCTTACTAAATGGTGGACCAGTGATAAACAAAGGTCAGACATCTTTTAAAAAAATGTTATCGCTTTGTAATTTTTTTTTTATTATTATTAATGTTGGTTACACGATTTTTTTTGTATTCCCATAGACACCAACATTTTTTAACATGTACTCCTTTTATTATTATTATTATTATTATTATTATTATTATTATTATTATTATATTTTGAAGTCTTTCCTTCCATGTTTCCCGACTTTTTTATTTTTTTAAATCAATTGTATACATAGTTTTTACTGCTAGAACTTTCACTTATTTAATTACTTACTTTTTATATTATAACAGATTTAGAACGTTAGAGCATTACATAAGAAAGTGCAATCTTACCGTCGAATTATTGCAACGACTGGACTTGATTACAAGAACTTCTGAACTGGCTCGTTTGTTTGGACTTCAGTTCTATGAAGTTCTTTCTCGTGGCTCTCAGGTTAGTGATAGTTTACATGGTTTCTAAAAGTTTTATTTCTTCTCTGTATTATATACTCTTCCTGAAAAATTTTATGCGATTTTAAAAAAACATTTTCTCTTACATTACAGCTTCGTGTAGAATCAATGATGTTAAGATTGTCTCGAGGAGAAAATATGGTTGCCATATCCCCTAGCATTAACCAAAGGGGAACCATGAAAGCACCTGAATGGTTGCCTCTTATTATGGAACCAGAATCGAGGTAAAAGCTTATCATTTGCATTTATATATATATATATATATATATATATATATATATATATATATATATATATATATATATATATATATATATATATATATATATATATATATATATATATATATATATATATATATATATATATATAATAGCTAAACTAACCAAAATAAATGTAATCATAATTTATTACCTACTAGTTTCGGGTGATTCAATACTTCTACCCATTATCAAGGCTATGAGCATAATGAAGAATATAATAATAAAATTGACATATATGTAAAATTTAAAATAAAAAAATATTACATAAAAGTTATATCAATAAATAAATAAATGAATGAATGAAAATTATATAAATAGTAAAAAGTTTGACCAAAGTACAAAATTCTACTTGAGTTTCAAAATATTTTCTGAATACAAGTTTCCATTCAAATTTCAAGCGTGGTGCCAAATATATAAGGGTTCTTAAAAATGGAGGTCGGGTTCAGCATTAATTTTTTAATTTCATATTCATTATTATTCTTATGGCCTTGATAATGGGTAGAAGTATAGAATCATCCGAAACGTCGGCAATAAATTATGTTTAGATTTGTTTTGGTTATTTATTAAATTCCTCCTCAAGAATTGAGGTCCTGTCACTACTATTATATATATATATATATATATATATATATATATATATATATATATATATATATATATATATATATATATATATATATATATATATATATATATATATATATATATATATATATATATATATATATATATATATATATATATATAGATATTACACAGATCCTGTTATCGTTCTGGACTTTCAGTCTTTATACCCTTCAATGATAATAGCGTACAATTATTGTTTTTCAACCTGCTTGGGAAGAGTGTCATTCTTGGGTTCTAGTGAAGATCCATTTAATTTTGGGGCCTCCCAATTAAAGGTTTCTCCTGAATATTTGGCCTCTATCATTGATCAGGTATCTTTTTCTTATTTGTTTGTGAATTGTAAGACTTCTTCATTATTGTAGGTAACATTATGTCTTTTGAGAGATGAAAAATATTTTTAGTTATCTTTTCATGTCTAGATTAACATTTCACCTTGTGGCATTGCTTTTGTTCAGCCGAGTATCAGGAAAGGAGTTCTTCCCAAAATGCTTGAAGAGATTCTTAACACAAGAATCATGGTATGAGAGAATTTTAATTAAGAGTTTTAAGTATCTGAATGTTAAAGTATATATGTTAAGAAGCAGATAAAAAATGTATTATATTGATTTTTTGTGTTCTTAAATTATTTGTGCATTTTATATTTATATTCTAAATGCATTTTAACAGGTTAAAACAGCCATGAAAGCACATAAAGATATAGAATCTTTACAACGTGTGTTGCATTCACGTCAGTTAGGACTCAAATTAATTGCAAACGTTACCTATGGTTACACGAGTGCCAACTTTTCAGGAAGGATGCCGTGTGTAGAGGTATAATGAATATCATATACAGTATCATTTTAAAAAAAAATTCTTAGAATTTTAAAGTGTATATGTTGTTATAAAAATAAATTTACTCTTAAAATTAAAGCCTCTGTAATTCATAGATTGCAGACAGCGTAGTGAGTAAAGGAAGAGAGACTTTGGAAAGAGCAATTACACTAGTCAATTCGCGAAAAGAGTGGGGTGGTAGAGTGGTTTATGGTGACACAGATTCCTTGTTTGTGCACCTGCCTAATAAATCGAAGGAAGAAGCATTTAAGATTGGCAAAATTATTGCGAAAGAAGTAACTCAACGAAACCCCAAACCTGTTAAATTGAAATTTGAAAAAGTGTACTTACCATGTATTTTGCAGGTAAGTAATGTTTCAAAAGTATGCTATTGCCTTTAATAAATATTTTAAATTTTTAAGTGCCATATCGTTTAATAAACCACGTATAGCTTTCCTAGTCTTTAATGAAATCCACAATTCTACTGATAAATTTACTCATCCACGCTCTCTTATTCACTCCACCTCATTTTTAAATTGTGGAATTTTGAGACAAAGCATTGAAAAAAATTTCCAAAGTACTTAATTTTAAGTATTTTTACCCTTTTAATGAGGTTTTAGAACCCGTTGGGTTCCGATCGGAAATTTTAAACAGTTGTGGAATCTGAATAGGAACCCGGGATTATGGAATCAATTAAGTTTTGCTGAAACAGAGGTCACATAGGGTTGGAAAACTTTCTTAGAATTGAAGTATAATTTGTAAGTTGCTTATTTGAATTGGAACCTAGTTTAAAAGTCGCATGTTTGAATCAGAATCAGATTCGGAATCAAAATCACATGATTTTAAATGTTTTCAATCCGATTTGGAATTGTAATTCCAAAATACTAGAACTGGAGCCAGATTATCTTATACTTGATTACATAGCCATGCCACATAACTATTAAAACAAGAACTTATAAACCTTAGAATTTAGATTAAATCTCTTTTGCATTCATTTCTTTCAGACAAAAAAACGCTATGTTGGATATATGTATGAATCAGAGGATCAGAAGGAACCTGTATTCGATGCAAAAGGAATTGAAACGGTTAGAAGGGATGGATGCCCTGCTATTGTCAAGGTATTGTGACAGTAACATGATATATATATATATATATATATATATATATATATATATATATATATATATATATATATATATATATATATATATATATATATATATATATATATATATATATATATATATATATATATATATATATATATATATATTGGCTTACACAGATCCTAGAAAAGTCATTGAAAATTTTATTTAATTCGTCGGACGTATCATTGGTTAAATCCTTTGTTCAAAGACAAATGACAAAGATTATGCAAGGAAAAGTCAACATTCAAGACTTGACTTTCGCTAAGGAATATCGAGGCATGAAAGGCTACAGGCCTAGTGCTTGCGTTCCAGCCTTGGAACTTACACGGTAAGAAGTAGTAGTAAAATCCCTTGCCCTTTTATTTAGCAAGAATTTTTTTTTCCTTTATTTATTAGTTGTCTTCTCATTAGTGGAGAGACGATTCATCGTAATCGGCATATTTTTTTCTCAATTGTCATCGTTAATTTTCTGCCGATTTATTTGCATATATTAGCTTATAAATATCTTCTATCGAGAGTGAAAGGCTGTTTAATAGTGGGGGACAAATACTCCCAAGACGAAATCTAATTATCCCAGAAATTGGAGAAGAAATTGTTTCTGCATCACAATTTTAAGAGCTCTAAATTAAAACACTAGAATTTTGCATATCTGTCTATGTTCTCACACACATTAAAATTTTTAAAATCAATATTCTCAAGATTCTACATGGTGTCCCACTCGCTCTCGGCCCCAGATATACCCTTATACATATCATAGTACTGGCCATAAGTTAATAAAATTTGCTACGAACAAACTTCACCCCGTCGGATTTCTTCCTATGGGGCATACTGAAATGAAAATCGTATTTCAGCAAGTCACATATTATCATACATCTGAAAGACAACATTGGCAGCATTTGACGCTGTGACTCCCAATATGTTGGCGGCAAACTTCCGTAGCATGGAAAAGCGTTTGCAGGTATGCCTTGATGCTAATCGCTATCACCGCCAACACTTGTTGTGATGTCAGCAATAATCTCACCCATGAAGGTTTGTTCGTGGCAAATTTTATTAAATAATGATCACTACTTTGATATTTATAAGCGCATATCTAGGGCTGAGAGTAAGTGGGACACACTGTATTATACTATTTATTAAACTTACATTTATTTACATATTTGAATAAAAAAATATTTTTTTAATTCTTCCTAATTATAAAATTGTTAAATTTATTAAAATAATAAAAAAATTTTAAGTATACTTTTTTAATTTCATCATAATCGTCAAAAAATTCTTAATCTTCCCATCACTACTTCTTATATATATTTTTTAAAATTTGTGTATATATTTATTTTATTTTTAACCTTTTTACCCTTTTAGGCAATGGTTACGTTTTGATAAGAGAAGAGAACCTCGTGCTGGCGAGAGAGTCCCTTATGTGATCATTTATGGAGCTCCAGGACTTCCTCTCATTAAACTTATTCGTTCACCTTATGATTTATTAGAAGACCCATCTCTCAGGATTAATTCTATCTATTATGTTACTAAAGCCGTCATTCCACCTTTGCAGAGATGTTTCTCTCTTTTGGGAATAGATGTTCTTAAATGGTATGCCTATTAATATTTTATTGAACAGTTGTTTCTGCTATTTAGCCTCATTAATTTCTTTTAGTAATTATGAAACATTATTTCCTAATATGAAATGATTGAAATTAATTTTTTTTATTATAGGTTTCAAGATTTGCCACGATCGTCAGTTCCAAGTTTACTTAATAGTCGTAACACTGAACAAGAAAAGACATTTTCCATAACCCGCTTCTTCAGTACAAGTACTTGTGCTGCTTGTGGACAAACAATTAAAGATAAATTAGTGCAAGATATAAACTCAAGGAGACACCTTTGTGATACTTGTGTGTCTAGTCCTCAAAAAACTATTCTTGCCCTCACGAGCAAAATAAATAATTATGAAAGAGGCTGTGGATCATATATCAAAGGTACGTTGACGATAAATATTTTCTGCTATTTATGAATTTATCTATTAATAACTATTCCTTGGAACGCAGACTGCCTCAAATAATTCTTTTCATGCCTTTAAATTTGAACTCCACATTTTTATCATTATTTTTATCGAGTTTGTCAAAAAAAACTTTTGAATCTTTCCTCTATTTGTTTTATTTTACTTATCTTTACCACAAAGGTATTAAATCTTAAATGAGAATATTTGCTTATATATGTGAATTCTAGGTTTGAATCTATTGTAACGTAAAGTTTTATTTTCATGCTTTGCTTATTTTTTAATTCCTAATCGAAGGCTTAAAGGTTATCACTGTTCATTTCAACTTGACCTTGTTTGTCACTTTCGTCATGGTATTGAACATCCTTTCTTTCCCTTCGGTTCCTATTCAAAAAAACCTTTACTAGGTTCTCAAAACTCCTTTCAACATGTCATCTATCTCCACTTTCTTTTAATTTGTT
>SEYY01000951.1:207645-210145 GCA_009176605.1 Armadillidium nasatum
AAAGAAAAAAAAAGGAGGTGGAGGGTGTCAAATTCGTTGTTTTGTTCTACGGACGACCATATATGAAAGATTGAAAACATTAGTTTTACAAGTATAGGTCAATAAATATCAAAAAAAAATTATTTTAACTTCTATTTTTAATTAATTCTTAAATTTGTGGTTTATAACTGTAATATATTATACCTTATACCGTTTGTATAATGTTACTGCCGTGATTTCTGAGTTTAAACCATATAATACCCTTTTTTTATTGTCACGTATTTTTGTTATTATATATTGTTTCTTTATGTACAGTCGTGAACAAAAGTTCGTTCCTATTAAGCTGGAAATAAATATTTATATAAAATGGAGATCAGGTTCAGCCAATCACAGTTCAATTAAGCCCCTCTCAATGTTTTTATTTTCTTTTTATTCAAAATAGAGCTTTTTTGAAATGATCTCCATTGTATATAAATATTTATTTCCAGCTTAATAGGAACGAACTTTTGTTGACGACTGTACAAACACTTATCCATCTCTCTCTCTCTCTCTCTCTCTCTCTCTCTCTCTCTCTCTCTCTCTCTCTCTCTCTCTCTCTCTCTCTCTCTCTCTCTCTCTCTCTCCCTCTCTCTCTCTATTATGTATATATATATATATATATATATTATTTAATTACAATGCTATAAACGCATCAGTAAACATGTATAAAGTGAAAATAGAAACTTTTTATGGGAATCCTTCTCGTTCTCAGTCGCAACAGGCGGTGGTTCGACCCCAGAGAAGGATTCCCATAAAAAGTTTCTATTTTCACTTTATATATATATATATATATATATATATATATATATATATATATATATATATATATATATATATATATATATATATATATATATATATATATGAGCTGATTAACACTGATATGCTACAGTTTTACTTAAAGAAAACAAGTGTAAAATAGTATTATTATTGTATTAAAACAATGAAAATTATTATTTTATTTTATTTTAAAATTGTTTTTGAAATTGTTTATTGTTTTTCTTTATTTAAACATTTTATGAAGGTTAAAAAAATAACTTTTATTTTTACAAAATATTTAAAAACTATTTTTCCTTTGATGTATTAAAAATTAAAATACTTAAACATTTATTGTAACATTAATAATAAAAGACCCATAAACACTAACTTAATGTCTTTGGCAGCATTATTACATCGATAGCTTAATAACTGGAACACATTTCACTTTATTTCCTTATTATAAATAAACATTGTTGAAAATAGCTTTGATGACGTCTTAAATAACAAACATGAAAATGCGTGAAAGAGAGACAGACAGACAGAAAGACAGACAGAGAGAAAGACAGATAGACAGACAGACAGACAGACAAAAAGGGGAATCTAAGTTAACTAAAATTCTTATAGGTGATAAATCGAGTTACAAATATATTAAAAAATATATATTCGTTTACAAAATAATGGTATTTTTCCCCTATTAATTTTCACCTAAGTTTCTAATTACAAAGATAATAATTATAAAATGCTTGCTTCATCACTTAGGTGGGGGGGCCTTTCTTTCCCCCTTTTCCTCTCTTTTACGTGGTGGAGACGTTTTCGTACCGTCAGCAAAGAGATAGTCTTTATTACAAATCTTAGGAGTATAGCATGGTCTGTTTAACCCGTAGAGGAGGTGACGATGTAGAAGATCTTCTGTTCCTCTTGGGCCCACAAGAGGCGGATTTAGATATGGATTTCGAGAAAAGGCATCGCTTGTCGGAGAGAATAGTGATAGATCTGGCCTTGTGGCTGTATATATATATATATATATATATATATATATATATATATATATATATATATATATATATATATATATATATATATATATATATATATATATATATATATATATATATATATATATATATATATATATATATATATATATGAGAAACTAGTTCCATCTGATTTCCGATTTTCTTAATAAAATTAATTATTACTTACTGTTTTTCAAAGGATTGAGAAGACTGTATCTGTCCCATATGTTTGGGATTTTTGTTCGGTCGTGATTTGATGTTATGAGATCCGCGACAGTCCCACTTGGGGGTAGTAAGACTTTGTCCACAATATTAAAAACTCCGTTTTCTGTTCTTATGCCCGGGTTGATGATTCTTGCCCCATTCACAGAAGGATTCTGCTTATATATATATACCGTATATATATATATATATATATATATATATATATATATATATATATATATATATATATATATATATATATATATATATATATATATATATATATATATATATATATATATATATATATATATATATATATATATACAAGTAATAATTAAAAACGGGAATAGAAACCGAAATCTTACATGATTATGGACATTAATGCTGAGAGGAAGTCCAGTTAAAGATTCGAGGCGATTTATCGTCATAAGATCTTGAACGGATAACTTTCCTGGAGTGGCGTGATTTAACAAGAAGTTACGCAGAAAGTTTGTGTCTTG
>SEYY01000951.1:215145-217645 GCA_009176605.1 Armadillidium nasatum
AAATAGGACTTACTAATTCAAAAGCTCTCTCGGTTGGTGCAAACAAGGTAAATGGTCCTGTGGTAATAATAATAATAATAATAATAATAATAATAATATAATAATATATATATATATATATATATATATATATATATATATATATATATATATATATATATATATATATATATATATATATATATATATATATATATATATATATATATATATATATATATATATATATATATATATATATATATATATATATATATATATATATATATATATATATATATATATATATATATATATATATATATATATATATATATATATATATATATATATATATATATATATATATATATATATATATATATATATATATATATATATATATATATATATATATATATATATATATATATATATATATATATATATATATATATATATATATATATATAGCTAAAAAATATTACCTCCGTGGTCAAGAATGTCATACAGTCGACCTTCCCGAAGTAAATTCCGAAAAGTTGAGAATTCTGGAGAATTAAGTACATCTGTTATCCTTTTCTTTTCCTGTATATATATATATATATATATATATATATATATATATATATATATATATATATATATATATATATATATATATATATATATATATATATATATATATATATATATATATATATAAAGTACCAAAACGCTAGAGACCAACTTATTTCAACCAGAGTTTAATAAAAGCCAATTCATTAGTTAAATTAATGGTCAACATGTCCTATTCACGTTTTGAAAGCATGAAAGTCAAAGGAAATGAGAAAAATAGAAGAAGGAAGTGTGTTTCAGACTTTTACCAATAGATAGCATGTAAGAATGAGCATAGCGGTAAAGTCTGAGATCAGAGAGCTGAACAGAGTGATGAGATTGAGTGGCAGATCTCATGTTTTGGGTATAACAGAAAGAAAAAATTCAGAAATTTACTTTTCATTAATAATTTATTATTATTATTATTATTATTATTATTATTATTATTATTATTATTATTATTATTATTATTATTATTATTATTTTTTATTATTATTATATTATTAATTTATTTATTTATTTTAAAAGAAAAACATGCTTTTAAAGAGCATTAATAGGACAAAATTTTAATAATATAATATAATATATATATATATATATATATATATATATATATATATATATATATATATATATATATATATATATATATATATATATATATATATATATATATATATGTATATCGTGTTTTTAAAAAGCTAATGAAAAGCCTTCACAATCCTTTTATGCCTTTAAAAAAATTCAAAAGAATGTTCAACAACAATACAAAAAAATTCACTTTAACCCAAAAATATATATATTTATTTTTTTTCATTTTCTTTTCAAAAAAAAAATCCACAAAAAAAAAAAAAAAAAATAAAATTTGAATTAAAAATGTACCTTACATAATGCTCTCATTTATTTATTTATTTATCTATTTTTTTGAACATTTTGGCTTTTCACGAATATTACCCTTGAGGAGGGGGTATTTTGTGGGAAATTTTTACTTTTGCAAATTTGCAAAACTTCACTTTACTATCATTATATATATATATATATATATATATATATATATATATATATATATATATATATATATATATATATATATATATATATATATATATATATATATATATATATATATATATATATATATATATATATACTCAAGTCATAGAAACCATTTAGGATCTAGTAAGCAGTCTCCCATTTATCAAAATACCCATTTAGAATCTGGGACATCCCTTTTCTTTTGCCACAGGAAGCCTTCTAGCTTTCTGGGATATCCTTTCTCACTTAATACCAGAAACCTATTGTAAACTGGGACATTCCACCCCACTTCCCAAAACTTTTTTTTTACATGCTACCACCACTCACGGACAAAGCCCTTCTCAAGGAGGGTGAGGTCAATGGTCATTTTATAGTATATGACACACTACCTCATTTACCACAAAAATTTTTTTACAGACTAGGATACCCTGTTCCATTTACAACATAGATATTTTAGGGGTTGGGACATCCTAAGTCACATCCACACGAAATTTTTTGTAGACTGGGATACTTTCTCCTAATTTATGAGAGATATCTTTTAATTAAGGATTGGGACTTCCCACCTCACATACCACAAGAAATGTTTTATGGTTTGGGATACTCTACCTCACTTATCACTAGAAACCTTTTGCAGACTTTGACACTCCTCTTCCATTTACCACAGAAATCTTTTAGGGGCTGTGATGTCCCACCTCCCATGCCACAAGAAACCTTTTATGGTCTGGGACACCCTGTCTCATTTACCCCAAAATATGTTTTTGGTCTGGGAAACCTTAAACGCTTACCAAAAGAAATATTTTTGCTCTAGGATACCCTACCACAAGACTACAAGCAAGAAGACCACAAGACCATTTAAAGGTCTGGAATAAACTCTTCTAATTAAATACTT
>SEYY01000951.1:222645-225145 GCA_009176605.1 Armadillidium nasatum
ATATATATATATATATATATATATATATATATATATATATATATATATATATATATATATATATATATATATATATATATATATATATATATATATATATATATATATATATATATATATATATATATATATATATATATATTATATATATATATATATATATATATATATATATATATATATATATATATATATATATATATATTATAGTTATATCTTATCTTAATTCTCCTATTGGCAGTCATTACCTTATAATAATTCCCTTGAATATCAGTACAAAGTTCTCAGTGCTTATTCCTCCATGACTGGAGGACTCTCTGGGAGTCTTGTTTTTTGACTCTTTGTGAAGAGGACGATTCTCTCTCTCGGAATCGTCAGTAATATCAAAACCATTCCCTTTCGGGTTAATTTCCTTCTTTTGGAAAATCAAGAAGTAGCAGAAGTTCAAGTTCAGGTAATAAGGTTTGTGGGAAATAATAGATAATTTGTTATTTTCCAATAACCATCTAGAGTGGGTTGAAAAGTAACTGTAGCATCATTATAATGATGCAGTCAGGTTTTGTTGCATCAGAATCCTCACGGTGAAACTAACTCTTCAATATCACTTTTACAGTAGAACTCAGAACTGACAATTTGTCCATGGGAATCTTTTGTATACAATTTCTTTTATATCAAAGAAGGCAATGAAGATGCTCTTCACATTGTCTTCTCTTTCTTCGACTAATATTCAACCTTCTCTGAATCTCGATTGAAACAAAAGCGTTTGCACCAACCTAAAAAGATTGGTCATCAAGATCTAATCGAATGATTCCTATAGTTTCTCTTGTACTTTTCATGAATTTTGTACTGATTTTCTTACACTCCATATTCGGTGTTTCACCTCTAGAACCTCAGCATCTCATGTACACAATAACAAACAAACATACACACTAACTAACTTCTTTGCAACTTTCAATACAGGAACTGATCGGAAATGAAAGTTATAGCATCATTCGCAAAACTTTTGGATGTCACTTTATATTTACAGTATATATATATATATATATATATATATATATATATATATATATATATATATATATATATATATATATATATATATATATATATATATATATATATATATATATATATATATATATATATATATATATATATATATATATATATATATATATTATATATATATATATATATATATTATATATATATATATATATATATATATATATATATATATATATATATATATATATATATATATATATATATATATATATATATATATATATATATATATATATATATATATATATATATATATATATATATATATATATATATATATATATATATATATATATATATATATATATATATATATATATATATATATATATATATATATATATATATATATATATATATATATATATATATAGAGACTTAAAGTAGTTCAGGTCATTTTTTCAGCTTGAATAAGATTGGGTTTGAATATAGAGATAAATCTTAAAACATTCTTTGAATAGGTCTGAATATATCTTATGAATAATGTATTTTTTTTTTTTAATGAAAAGAGAGTTCATTTTACAGACTTAAATAAATAGTATAAGGATTAATTTAATTAATACCGTAGAAGAATTAATTTTTTAAGTTAGTTTGCAACTTTGTTATTCTGCTAAATAAAACTTGCGCACGCAAACAAATACACACACTTATTATATATATATATATATATATATATATATATATATATATATATATATATATATATATATATATATATATATATATATATATATATATATATATTATATATATATATATATATATATATATATATATATATATATATATATATATATATATATATATATATATATATATATATATATATATATATATATATATATATATATATATATATATATATATATATATATATATATATATATATATATATATATATATATATATATATATATATGCTCTTCGTCATGCACTGGAGTGCTTGTGTACATATTCAGTGGGTATTCCCTTGCCCCTACCCCTTCTTCACATATACCCCACTGACATTTAAACGCGCATTTATTGCCAGCACTATTTTTTTCTTAAATTTAAAATGGCTGAGGAAAACACTGCCCCTGAGTTGCCTGTACAAATGGCATCCAAGGAATGCCCACTCCTAGTCCTCTTCTATCTTCATCATCACTTGAAGTTAGAGTCTCAAAAACTTATCAGCATACTTGCTTTGATTCATGGTCTTTGTTTTTTATTTATTTCTGCAACATTCCGATCTTTATTATTAATTTACACTTTGCGAACGCCGTCTTACTTTCTTCTAGACCTCACCTTTTATTCTTTACCAAAACTCAGGCGTCTTGATTCTCCAATAGTAAACTCTCTTCTGTTTCCATTATCTGTTTCCATCCTCAATTTTCATCCAAAGGTAGTCGTTAAGCTGTACTCAACTATGGTTGTTTTCGTGCTTCTAATTTGA
>SEYY01000951.1:235145-240145 GCA_009176605.1 Armadillidium nasatum
TATATATATATATATATATATATATATATATATATATATATATATATATATATATATATATATATATATATATATATATATATATATATATATATATATATATATATATATATATATATATATATATATATATATATATATATATATATATATATATATATATATATATATATATATATATATATATATATATATATATATATATATATATATATATATATATATATATATATATATATATATATATATATATATATATATATATATATATATATATATATTATATAGAAGAAAATACAAAGCAAATAATTAAAAGAAAATGAAAAATAAAATAAATAACTAAATCAATTACCTATAAACCAAGCCAAAGAAGTTATAATCAGTCATAACGATTTGGCTAATTTTTTTTACTCTCAAAATCCTTTTTGGCTATTTTATGTGAATATGTTGGCTACTTTTCACACCGAAAACTCGCCCAAATTCCCTCGTGTCACTTTTGTGTGAAACAAACCAATGACGTTCCGGAGTAGAGAAATTCGGTTTAATCAGAGTGATTCAAGAGCTCAAAGTTATTTGCAATCAATAGAAGTATCTTTTAACATGAATAAATTTCAAGCAGAGTGAGAAAGAATTAAAGAACATCAAGGAGAATTAAAATTTAATACCAAAATCTTTAAAGTGCATTTTATTTTTTCAAGGACATATTTTGCTTAATTTTTTTATTTTCTTTCTTCTTTCATATATATATATATATATATATATATATATATATATATATATATATATATATATATATATATATATATATATATATATATATATATATATATATATATATATATATATATATGCAAGGGTTCTACAATAGGTATATGGAGTAATAGCTGAAACATTCCTGTGGACTCTAATTCAAAATGGTTCGTCCCTTTGTGTTGTATTGACACAGATGTATCCTCATCGTCCTATCGACCTTACACTCGACTAGGGGTTCTTAAAGACAAGTCCTGTTGGCCTCCGCCTTCCTATCGAATCATATTTCACGTAACTCACCATACACACATTCAGCTAGTACGCAAACATACTTTATTTTGCAATTTTTATCAAAGGAAGAGTAATCAGATAGTCTTTGAAATGTAAGGATGGTGGTCTTTCAAAGAATGGCTCCCTTTCATTCGCTCCATCATCGCTTGGTTGTTAGCTTGGTTGATGAGGTAGGTGATGTTTAAGTGACTGACGAAATACTTTGGTACACGGTTCTCTTTCTTCAATACTTTTTTCAACATTTCCAGTTTTTTTCCTCTTATAAATTTCCACTTGTCAAACGTTTCTATTCCTTTAGACTTCATCTATTCTTCTTAATCGAAATCCGAGCATTAGGATCTTAAAAAGCAAAGACTACCATGTTTCTATTCTCTAACTCTAACCTTAATTTTCATCCAAAGCCGGAAGTTGTTGCAATGAGATGTTTTTGGCATTTTGGTTGAGATAACTGGAGAGATCCAATGTTTTTTTGGTCTAACTGTTGGTCCTTTACTCTATATCACAGGTTAACTCTTTTGCTGAAGCGTTGGAGGTTTCAAAATATTCCTATATATATATATATATATATATATATATATATATATATATATATATATATATATATATATATATATATATATATATATATATATATATATATATATATACTATATATATATATATATATATATATATATATATATATATATATATATGTGGCGGCAGAGCACTCGTCTAGCAAGTGAGAATACCAGGGTTCGAGACCTGGTCGGGGCGGGAAATGTGAGCAGTTTCTCCCTGCGTTTAGCTCAGACCGACTCACTCAGTCGTTAAACGAATACATTAGTAAAGTGTTCTTGTCACTGATGGGAAATAATTTCCGACATCCGCGATATGCCTGACCCAGCCTGCGGTATCCGCCGTGGGCCCTTGAAACCCAAGGATCTTCCTCGAAAGATCCACTGACAGGACGTAAATCCTTCCTGGGGGATGAAGATTATTTTTAAGATTATATATATATATATATATATATATATATATATATATATATATATATATATATATATATATATATATATATATATAGGCACAAGCTTTCTCAAGTTACCAAAATAACTGATTGTAAATTAATTTGGGAAACATTTAAATATTTAAAAGGAAAAAAAAGTTAATTATTGCACTTGTCATAGGCAATTTAAATCTTCAACTTTATTACATAAGCGGTCTCCTTTCATTACTTTATTATTATTATTATTATTATATTTATTATTTATTATTTATTATTATTATATTATATTATTATTATAAGAACGTTTTCACGTATATATATTTATCAAAAATACCCAGAACTCCTAAAAATAGTTGCAAAATTAGTTGCTATTGTCCGATAAGAAATCAATATGTCCAAGGGGGTGAAATAAGATCGTCAGCTTTTAACCTTCTCATTTTAATTAAGCTTCGTCAATGTTTTTGTCTGTTCTATATTAAGTAACTGTAGAATGGGGAAATAAACAAAGCCGTTTTTAATGTTATAGAGTTACTCTAAGTGTGACAATGAAAATAGTACCATTTTCAAGATTCTGTAACCGATAGGTATTAGCCCTATGTTTGTGTATCATGCCGTAAAGCTATACGAGAATACTGGTGACAGACATTCTGTTCGAACACAACAGGATGCCAAAGCTGTAAACGTACGATTTGAGTGAAATCCTCTTCGTAAACAAAACATAAAAAAAATTATGTTACGTGAAATGCAGATATTTAAGAATTCTATATCACGCATCGTTAGAGAGGACTTAAGGTCAAGGGCTTACAAAAGACTCACTTACTCACGGATGCTCCAAAGAAAGGTAGGGGAGAAAAGTTGAAACGCCAATTAGCTCAGTATGCGCACGATCGGCACCAAAAATTTCTCTTAACATACGAAAAAAATCTTTACCATGGATTAAAGTTTTAATAAACAAAACGATAGTTTGTATGTTAGGTCACTCGAACCACGAGTCCAAAGAGGTCATCATTCTGCTTTTTTGATAGTTTGGTGGGAGTGAAGTACGATAAGATGACAGACTTCCATTTTTTTGTGAAAAAGTTAAAACCTCGGAAGCAGTGTACCATCAGAAGGTTCTGGAAGGTGTTATAAAACCACTAGGCCAGCCCCTCCTCCAAAATGAACCGTAAACCATTCAACAGAATTCAGCATTTGCAAATAAAGCTTGGTTCAGTAACAATGTTTTCCAATTTTTGATGGTTGACGAATAGTATTCTGCATGGCTTCCCCGATCTTAATCCTTTGGATTATAAATGGGAATGGGGAGTACAATTTGCTCAAGACCACACCAAATATTGATTCCTTAAAGCGAGCTGTAACGGGTGGTGAACAACTTTCCCATGGAAGAGGAGCGTTCTGCAACTGACCCAACTGACTTAAAACAGGTCATTTTGAATAAATTTGGGTTGCATTTTATATTAATAATGTTTGTTGATTATATCGCTTAGATGCTAAATTGACTTGCAATAGTATTCTGCATGGCTATCCCCGATCTTAATCCTTATGGATATATATAATGGCAATATTGGGGAGTACATATTTGCTCAAGACCACACTCAAATATTAATTCCTTAAAGCGAGGGTGAAACTCTCTCCCATTGAATTATTTTTACTCAAGAATAAACTGTAAATTTTATTCTATTTTTTCTTAATTCGTTGTTTTATTCAAATTGGTGTAATGTTTCATAATATATCATCTGAAAACAGAGAAAGTGGGAACAAGTATTTTGGAAGGGACAGTTTTCTATGCGGGATACAAGAAACAGATCGTGTCTGATTACTTCTGAATGTATCACGACTATTCTGTTCACTTTTGTCATAGAATGGATTCGAGTCGGAAGCTAATCGGTTACGAACCGGATAAAGACTAAGTAGGAAGCTGATTGAAAGAAATCAGAGATGGAACGAACAGGAAGCTGATTGAATACGGACGGACAGGACCAGGACTAAAAAAGAAGCTGACCTCAAAATCACATGAAAAGAGCTTAATAAATGTGAACGAAACGCTTAAACTTACCCTTTTTATCGTGAACCTGCTCTCTTCTCCCAATAATAACTATACAAAATTAATATTTATAAGCGTTCTTTGTATCAAATAAATACCCCTTTGTAATTCTTTGGCTGAAAACGGACACCGGTACTGAAATATGGTATCAAGCCAAAATTACAACTTAGCCTCTCACCCACTTTTTTATTTTTAGTTTTTATTAACTATAATTCATATTCGTATTCTTTTTTTTAATATCATTGGTTGACTTTCTTTCTTATCTATTTTTTTTTTTTTTTTTTTTTTTTTTTGAAGCAGCAGACTAAACTTAAAACACCGTGTATGATTGATTCGATTGCAATCCTCATTTTTTTTTATCCCTTATATATATATATATATATATATATATATATATATATATAATATATATATATATATTATATATATATATATATATATATAATATATAAGTAAATTTATCATTTATTAGCGTTTTTGCTGTTCATTGGTTATGCGCATAAAATAATGCATATTCAGACTGTATAGAAAGGTGTATCGAACGAGCACTCCTCAGTGGAGGAGGTATGTGACGGTAGAGTTCAGAAGAAGGTGTTCATTGTAATAGTTATAGTATAGAGAGAATGAAGCAATAATTCGACGAGCAGAAAAAGACTGGAGCGAATTAGTGAGAGCGGAAGAGATGAGAAGACGAAAAGCCCTAGACTTCACCTTTTCAAGGAACCACCACAGATGTGTGAGGCTTCCTCCATACAGGAGCGAACAACACTCCCATAAAGAGCAAGCAACTGGGGTTGCAAGAAAAAATTACGAAGGCTCCTCAGAACCCTAACCTCCTAGAAGCTTGTTTAGGAAGAGTAGTAATGTAATCTTTCCAGGAAAGATCACGAGAAAAAGAAATACCGAGAATATTAAGGAGATAAGGTT
>SEYY01000952.1:2500-17500 GCA_009176605.1 Armadillidium nasatum
TTAATTAAAACTTTGAGGATCTCGCACTGAAACAGAATAGCTGAAAAACATGATTTCTTATTAGAGCTCTCTTGGAGAAGAGGACTTTTAAGAACAGAATGAAATATTATGTGCATCCCGATTATATACTTACTTTTCTGGGTAAGTGTATAAGTTTCTTTACAATCACAAAAATTTAAGGTTAATCGACATTTTATATATATATATATATATATATATATATATATATATATATATATATATATATATATATATATATATATATATATATATATATATATATATATATATATATATATATATATATATATATATATATATAGACCTGCATTACTTATAATGTCCTCAGCTTTCCCTTCTTAAAAAGGTTAAATATTTCTTTCATGATTGACAGGAAAGTGAATCGACGTTTCCTAATTAATTAATTAGGGTTTTATATGGTAAAAATAATAATGAGAAGATTATGGTTAATTAGGGTTAGAGTTAATTGATATTAAGTACGATAAATGAATAAAAAGGAACAAATTGGAATGAATTTGGCACTCCACGCGGCCAATTAAAGGGTCAGTTTCAAATTCAAAACAATTGTTTTAAGAGAGAAAATACCTAACTGATAAGAGATAGGGCAGCAATTCAAAGCACAATAGAGCTGGGATAAGGATGTAAGTCTTGTCTAGCATGTCAAATAAATATTTAATTATTAATTATTTATTTATCACAACAACTTGCCATTAGAAGATATTAACATTGTCAGTCAATTCCGAGCTATTAATATATTGGTGAGAAATTGTGAATGAACATTATTTTTGCCTGAATTATTGCTGCTTCATTTTGCAATTGACAAGTTAATAAAGATTATCAAAGGATTAATTGATGTTTGGGTTTCCCTATAATAAAACATATATAATGAGCAAAGTACAGTGGACAAAGAGAAAGATTGGTGAAAGAAAGAGGGTGAGTCATCCCTTTCATTTATTACCTAAATATGAGAAGAATTCCATTTTTGGAAATTTAAGAGAACACGAGTTCGACTGGCAATTAACGAAGGCAGGTTCAAGAAGCCATTTCATCTGAAATAAAATATCTCGTTATAAGAATATTTGTCAGAAACTTTGATTAAGAAGTCATGCAAGCTTGAAACATAAACTTAAAATAAACCTTCAAAATTGCATCATAAAAGTAATAAATCTTTGTGGAACAAGACAGCTAAAAGGTTTATTATTTTTAACATCCTCAAAAATGGATCATAAAAGGAATATTTATTGAACAAGACACCTGAAATATAACATTTAAAAATTCATGAAAAAAAGAATAATAAAAATAAAATTCGCACATCTCTTGTTAATTAAAGAAAAGTTACTGGGTTTAGCAAATATATTATCCAATTTATTTATTCTGGGTATTTTTTTTTAAATCCACATTTTAAAATGTAAAATTTCGTTTGGAATTTATGGGTGAGAAATGAATATCCTTTCTGATATAATTTTGGTTGTATCCCTACTTAAAAGTATCATGAGGAGGTTTTAATAAATTATGAAAATTAAATTTAGACCTTTTTTTAACGTTTTAACTTTTTAACTTATCTATAACGCGATATCCAAATTTATTATTACTCAAAGTTGCTTAATAACACCTCCAACACCTCCACTTTCAATTTCAAAAACAGACAATAAAATTCTGCTCATTGACATCACACGTATAGTGAATTGGTTCTATCAGTTGCATTTTCGTCATTTTTAAATAAAAAAAATTAAAAGGGTTTGTACTTTTTAAAAACATTATACTTTAAATAACTTACTTAATTAAGCTAATTAACTAATTATATTTACTTATTTACTATATTTATTTATTAATTATTACTTAATAATAAACTTACTAATAAAAAGACTTACAAAACTAAAATCGATAAAATCAAAAAAATTAAAAAAAATTCAGAATTTTTTAAAATTAGATAATATATATATATATATATATATATATATATATATATATATATATATATATATATATATATATATATATATATATATATATATATATATATATATATATATATATATATATATATTATATTATTTTTTATTTTTTTAATAACCCATATAGGAGCAACATAATTTATATCAGTGGAAGCTTCTCAATTTAATTTACCAATCCTAAAAAATAAATAAATAAATAAATAAATAAGAATTAAATTAAATAAAATAGCAAATAATAGAAAGAAATTTTAGCGGATAGTTCAAATTTTAGCAGTACTAGACAATTGCCTTTCATCTGAACGAACATGTTGTAAATTTACCACATTATAGATTTTTTCATACTATAGCATCGTAACTTTCATATCTGTTCTATCAAAGATGATAGTCGGATACATTTTAAACTTATGAAAATATTTTTTTGTTTTTTTTCTGCTATAGTCAAATTCATAAAATATTTCCACGCATTGTCGCATTGTAAAATAATTTACGTTTATATACTTTTATTGCAATATTTCAGATGAGATTTTTGGTTTAAAATATTAGTTAAATATATATAATCTGTTTCAATATGAAGCTAGTTTCCAAATATATAGACAAAGAAAATCAAGGGTAAGTTATTCTAAAGGCTGCTTTCTTAATTTATATACTGTTCTTAAGAATCAAAGAATTTTCTTAACTACTTGGTAATATGATAGTGGTTTATATAAAAAATGAATTCTGAATTCTTTAAAAATGCACATAAGGACATAAGAATGGACACACAAAGCAACAGTCTATAATGGTAATTATGTAGTATATGCTGAACTGTGTTCAAGTCGGTCAACTTGTGATTACAATTTTAGGTAATTGTAGTGTTCACAGTAGTGGATTTTTTCGTATGAGACCAGGTTATTGAAAATAAATACATACCTATGTGTTGAGAATACGGCTGGAACTACACACATGAGTTTGAAACTAATAACATAGCCTACGAATTTCTATTACAACATGGTTGCTAGATCATTGATTCAAATTTTTTTTTTTTAAAAAAAAATAAATTATAATTATATATATATATATATATATATATATATATATATATATATATATATATATATATATATATATATATATATATATATATATAGTAAGCAAGTTGGCCATTAGGTGTAGTTAGCAAAGAGTGCTATTTGAGTAGGTTAGGTCTATTTGCTGGCTGTTAGGCATAGTTTTACCCTTTAAGTCCAGGTTAGGTTAAGTCAAACTAGTTTGTTAGATCTAACAAACTAGTTCGACTTAACCTAACCTGGACTGTAAAGGGTAAAACTATGCCTAATGGCCAGCAAATAGACCTAACCACTGCTTGTTAAGTTTTGTATATAATATTTTACGTATTGCTTTTCTCTCTCTCTAATTCTACTACTATATATATATATATATATATATATATATATATATATATATATATATATATATATATATATATATATATATATATATATATATATATATGAACTGACTGGGGCTCTGGCCCTGGCCAACCCTGGCTATTTTTACTGGCCCCAGCCCCAGCTACAAATCAGGGAAAACTGGGGTTTGCCAGCTGGGGTTAAAATGGCAAATTATACTTAAGGGGACAGTCCAGTTTCAATAAATGTTGTTGCCCTGTCCCTCCTCTAAACAAGATCCACAAATCAAAAACATTAGTAGGTAGCGTTTTTTTAAAATAATTTCCTCCAGAAGGGTACGATTTTTGCAAATGTTTTTTCAAGTGCTTATAACTTTTTTCTAGACGTGATATTAAAAATCTGTTCACCACCAATGCAAAAAATTTGGGCTATGATTATTCAGTTAAATTTTCAGCTCATGTGGACCAGTGGTTTGACCCAGTTATTAATTTTTTTTTCAACTTTGGGTCCAAATAACTTTCAAACCGTTATAGACTCAAAAAAATGCTCGAAATCAAACTCAGAACTTCGTGAAAAAATGCATATACCTTGAAAATTTCAGCTCAGTCAAAAAATAATAAAAAAAAAATTTCAATTTAGGATAGTCAGTAGAATTAGGAGATAAACAAATAGAACAAGGGAATTTAGTCGTAGGATGGCAAGAGAGCCTGATCTGTAAGGTGGAAAATTCAGAAGACTCCAAATTAGACACACAAGAACAAATGACTTGTTCTTGAGTTTTGGTCAAGAACAAGAGGTGAGGTCTATAAGAAGAGAGGTGATGTTTATCAAAGTAAAAATTGGAGTGTAGTCTGCAAATGTTTCAGAAGTTAAGGGAAAAAAATGGACAGTGAATCAGGACAAGCTGGCTTCAGAGTCCTGGTAAAACCAACCCCATCACCAGAGGCTATCAACTCTCAAGTGGTGATGGGGGAAGGGCTGGATGAGGGACTATTTTTGGAAGCTGCCCCGGTGCTTCTCTGAGACTAACTGTTGTTGACGCCATCATTATTAATTTGCTTTTTTCAAAAAAGGGTGTGTACCTGTAATAATGTTTTGTGTGTGTAAAGGAGAGCCTACTCCATATGGAAGGTGGATATGAACGCGAAAGGGAGCAAACAATTGGGTACCGGGATGAAATGGGAAGTACTCCTACCATCCCATATACCGAATGGGAAGAGGTAATTTCATCACTTTGGGGTGATAAAATATATATATATATATATATATATATATATATATATATATATATATATATATATATATATATATATATATATATATATATATATATATATATATATATATATATATATATATATACAGTATATATACGGTATTAATATACAGTATATAATACGGTATATATACAGTAATATATTTGCACTGCAGAACAAATTTTTTTTTTTGAACCAGTAGTTTTGCAAGGTAAAATAAGCCTATACAGTAATTTTTATCAAAATCCAAGACCAAGTGGTGTTGGCCATTGACTTGATCTGTCCTGGAATGCCCCAGTTTTTAAACTACAAAATCAATGAACACAAAAAGAATTGCAAAAAGGTTAATGATGAAGCCTGGTCGAACCCCTTTTGTAACTAAAAAAAAACTTTAGAATATTTAAATTTTGAATTTTTTTTATTTATTTGTAGGTTTTATGGTTTAAATAATATTAATTTCCTAACATGAACTAAACATTTACTCACTTTTATTCAATATAGAACTTTAGGAACCACAGGGGCCTATCAAGATTGTCTCAGTTAACAAAATACTAAAATTGCTATTTGCTTTGAATGGCACACAATCCCAGATTTTAATTTTCTTCATACAAATAATCAACTACCACATTATTTTACAGTATGTTCAGTGTTCAGTTTATTAATCCAAACTATCTAAGCTAATATGAAAAATTACCTATACCCAAAAGGAATGCCAAAACCAAGATACACAGCTCTAAAAACTGGAGTCCATTATGCTGTACCTAGATCTCCTATATATTAATCCAACTTTTCTGAAAGGTTGAAAGAGAGTTACTGTCAACAATATCCTATACGAAAAAGGCGTATGGTCCCGATGATATTCTTCCTGTGGTGGAATATACTCAAAACTTGTGCTTCCGAGCTTGCACCCTGCCTTGGTAAACTATTTCATCTTTGTCTCTCTACTTCAACCTTCCCTTCTTGCTGGAATTGTGTGCTCATTCAGCCTGTGCCAAAAAGGGGGCCCCTCTCAACCCTCCAACTACCGTCCCATTTCTTTGACCTCCGTTCTCTCTAAAGTTTTTGAATCTATCCTTAACAGAAAGATTTGGAAACATCTCAATTCTTCCAATCTTATCTCTTATCGCTAGTATGACTTTCGTAAGAAATGCTCTACTGGTGATCTTCTTTCCCTTCTCTCTGACTCTTGGTCCTCCGCTCTTTGTCATTTTGGTGAATCTTTTGCTGTCTCGCTGGACGTATCAAAAGCTTTTGATAGAGTCTAGCTCAAAGCTTTGATTTCTAAACTTCCCTCTTTTGGTATCTATCTTTCTCTGTGATCTACTTACTAATTTCCTTTCCAGTCGTTCTGTAGCAGCTGTTGTAGACAGCCACTATTCTTCCTTTTAATCTATTAATATTGGTGTTCCTCAGGGTTCTGTCGTATCCCAAACACTTTTTATGCTTTTCATTAATGACCTCTCTATTACCTTATCTCCTATCCACTCCTATGCTGATGACTCCACCCTTCATTACTCCTTCCAGTTTGAAAAGCGCCCCACCCAACAGCAGATGATAAACTTGAGAAGGGTGGCCTTGGAGCAACTAACCTCTGATCTTTCATATATTTCAAATTGGGGCAGAGAAAACAGGTTGTTTTCAATATCTGTCCCATCCCTAATTATTCCATGCTGTTAGAAAAATTATCTAATTTTTATTTTTTTTATTTTTTTTTATTACCATTAGAAGAGAAATTAAAATTAACAGTTGATGTTACTATTAAATGGTTACACATAAATTTTTAATTTTTTTTTTTTTTTTTTTTTTTTTTTTTTTTTTTTTTTTTTTTTTAATTTTATTTTTTTTTTATTTTTTTATATATATATATTATATATATATATATATATATATTATAGTCACAAGCCTTTTTGTTTTTGAATCTTAAAGGTTTTTAAATAACCATTGCATTGTAAAAATAGTACATTCATCGTATTGTAATTTTACATAGAAATCCTTATCATCTCAACTTTTCTCAATTAGAATATATTTATATTTTTTAGCCATCTGGTTTTGGTACCAGATGAAGGAGAAGATATGTGGCACACTTATAATCTTATAAGTGAAGGTGACAGACTAAGAGCCTCGACTATTCGAAAAGTTCAGCAAGAATCAGCCACAGGTTCTTCTTCTTCTTCTCGAATTCGAACGACTCTCACCATACAGGTTGAGACCACAGATTTTGATATTGGAGGATGCTTATTAAGGTAATTTTGATTGATATTGTAATTCTTATCTAACTTAGTGTTTTCAAAATGTTTAACTTTTTTTTTCTTCTTCTTCTTCTTTTTCTTCTGATGCATGATGAAAGCTATTTTTTAGTCATTTACAGTTACTTGCATAATACATTTAGAGATAGATGATTTATATGATTTCGGTATATTTAAAACTTAATCTGACTTTTGGTGTGTAGCCTTTGATTTTGATGATGATGATGATTATCAGTTTTTAAAATTTAAGATTTATTGCAATATTATTGTTCTAGTAATAATCATCTAATTTTTTTCATCTTAGTACTGAATTAGTTGTATTAATGACAGAAACATGTAGATATTTATTTATTAGGCTATGGATCATAATTATTTGTATGACATGTTTTTAACAAGTAAAATTAATTTTCCTTAGTATAAAGTTTCGAGATACCTTTAAAAGTCAGTTAGGAGATGTTTTTACTTATATATATATATATATATATATATATATATATATATATATATATATATATATATATATATATATATATATATATATATATATATATATATATATATATATATATATATATATATATATATATATATATATATATATATATATATATATAGAGTTAAAGGTAGAAATGTTCAGGAAAATAAATATATTAAAATGGGAGCTTACCATACAATTGATCTTGAACCAAATCGTAAATTTACGTTGTTCAAAGAGGAGTGGGATTCTGTGTCTTTGGAAAGGGTAGAAAATGCTTGTGATCCAGCAAAGCATGCGGACCTTGCAGCAGTAATAATGCAAGAAGGGTTAGCCTTTTTATGCTTAATCACATCTGCCATGACTGTGGACAGAGCAAAAATTGAAGTGAATATTCCTAAAAAAGGGAAAGGAGATGATACACAGCGTAAAAAGGTAAAAATTAACTTTTCTTTCCTTTTGATTTAAACTTATTATTAAGGTCTATAAATAATTTTCAAGATTTATTTTCCAAAAAGATTTTTTTTTTTGTTTTTTTTTGTTTTTTCTTTTTCAAAACAATTATCTTCATTTGTATCCTTTATATATATAATCTTAGGTGTGAATTAGTAATTCTAACATTTTTAGTGTTTTATAGTTATTTAATTTTATCTAATGTTCAAAATTATATGTATTGTATATCTTTTTCTTACTTTTTCTCAGGCCTCTGCTAAATTTTTTGACATGGTTTTGGCAGCAATATTACGGCACTTAAATTTTGACATAATTAAAGCTGTAATTCTCGCTTCTCCAGGGTTTGTGAAGGACCAATTTTTTGAATATATGAACAAGGTAAATTGATTTCAGGGTTGGCAATAAAAAAAAAAAGACTATTGAGAAAATTTAAAATTTTCTCATTATTTTACTGTTCATCCAATTTTATGAAATTTTCAGAATAGATTGAGTTGGACGAGTTAAACAGCTTTTATTTACTGTATTTTTCTATATACTCCAACTATTTGACTTGTGGGCACATTTTGTTGGCTATCCAAATTGGATATGGCATTTCCAAAGATGTCAAATGGTTAGATATATATTTAAAAAAAAAGTGCTCCAAATAAAAGATATGTAATTCATTCAAATCAATATACTTCTAAAATTTCATAAAAATGGATTAAACATATTAATAATTTTAATAAAATTTACATTTCAATATTGGGACTCCACCAGAGAATATGAAAAAAAAAAAAAAAAAAATCTGAATCTAAAGATTTTCTGGCTTTTTTGATGGTGTTTAAAAAATCAAAACCTTAAATTTTGTATTTAGTACACCTAAATGCTATTGGTTTATTTTCGCAATTAAACCATTTAAATTTGTCTCCCCCAAAAATTAAAAAAAAAAAAAGAAAAATGCTTTAAATTAACGTTTTGTAACTTCTGATTTCCTTACTCTGAAAATTTTATATGAATTTGATGAATAGGCTAAAATAGATTATAGCAAATTTTCAATTTGGGCAAATATTTTTTTTTAGTTTAATTCATTGGGATTATAAAGCTAATTTTTACTTTTGAATAAAAGTAAAGATCATAATCATACCTCATTATTAATATCCATAAGCCATATTTTATAATCTTCCAATTACTTAAACTAACAAAAAAATTCAAAAGTATGTTTGAAGTTTGTTCCAGAAGGCAGCATACCTTAGAAGAATAGCTAAATGGCAATCACAGTTCAAGTTAAATATTGTTTTGTAACGTTGAATGAAATGAAGCTTCCACTCCAGAAAGGATCTTTATGATAATCTCTCACTGTATCTTAGTTTGACTTATATAGTGGATAGTGCAATCAGCCTATCTATATAAAAAACTCCGAGAACTCAAAAGATATGTCTTCATTACGTGGAAATTAAATGGAATTCTGACATAAATTCATAAATTGATTACATACCATATTTATATATAAACCTATAAAACTGTTATCAGGGAATGACATAACTTTTCATTCATATAGATTTTTAAGCAATAATAATTTTTGTGGAGCCGGAGCTGAGCTAAATATATTTGCCTTCGCAACAAAACTAATAATAATGATAACCTAGACCACCACCAACAACAACTAGAGCAACAGTTTTGCATCCTTTCAATTCAATTTTTTTCAATGGAAATTTTTTAATTTTTATATTTTAAAATTTTTGATCATTTTGTTGGGCAGATTCACTTTAAAATTTCATTTTTAATGAGAACTGCAAAAGAAGATTGTTTATTGTAAGGTATTATCACTAGTTATCTACTATAAAAATATGATGGAATTGTATTATTATTAGTGTAAAAGAATGATCCATCCATTTCTTATTAGTAGTAGCTATTGGTGCAGTTTTATATATATATATATATATATATATATATATATATATATATATATATATATATATATATATATATATATATATATATATATATATATATATATATATATATATATATATATATATATATATATATATATATATATATATATATATATATATATATATATATATATATATATATATATATATATATATATATATATATATATATATATATATATATATATAGTTCTAGATCAGAAGCACTTTATAAAAGTATCATTTGAAAAATCATTCCAATTTTAAAAAAGGTTTAATTCCTATTTCACATTTTATCTATTTTTAAATGTTTTATATTTCCAGACTGCCATTCAGACGGATAACAGGACCTTGATAGAAAATAAAAGTAAATTTGTTCTTTGTCATTCTTCTAGTGGATTCAAACATTCTCTTAGGGGTAAATATTCGGAATTCTTTTCTTAGGGGTAAATATTTTGAGTTCTTTTGGTAAACCTTTGTAAATTAAGCTTCAGTTTCTAGCTTTCAGCAGTGTATTATTTGAGAGAAAATATACAGGTATAAAAGGCTTTAAGAGTTTTAACTAATTTTTATATTATCACTCTACTGTAGAAGTTTTAGAGAATCCAGCGGTATCTGCTAAACTGTCAGATACAAAGGCTGCAGGGGAAACAAAAGCTTTACAACAATTCATGACAATGCTTGGGAATGATCCAGATAGAGCGTTTTATGGTTATAATCATGTCTCAAAAGCTAATGAATCACAGGCGATAGAGACTTTACTTGTCTCTGATTCCTTATTTAGGTAAGTTAGTCATTAATCATAATTATTTTATTTTAATAATATATTAAATAATAAATTTAAGAGATACCTTCCATTTTGAAATGCCAAAATTAATAGTTGGTTCTTTCAAGAGTGCTCAGAGAACACAAATTGAGAGGTAAAATGAAAAAAAATATACATGGGTATGTGAAATGAAAATAAATATACATGGGTATGAATTGGCTCTAAAAATTGGGAAAAATATTCCTTTGATCAGCAAGCTATGTTTAATTTTTCCGTAAATGATTGTTTGTATATTTATTTTAAATAATTTTAATTAATTTTCAATGAAGCATCTTTAATTAAACATGTAAGATGTAACATCGATAATTTCTTAAAACTTTTTTTGAAAGAGAATTAATACATACGTCATCTTAGGAAGATAAAATGTATCTCATTCGTTATGTACATCATATCATATATATATATATATATATATATATATATATATATATATATACCATATATATATATATATATATATAGATTATATCTATAATATATGGTCGATTACCGATTAATCGGTATATATATATATATATATATATATATATATATATATATATATATATATATATATATATATATATATATATATATATATATATATATATATATATATATATATATATATATATATATATATATATATATATATATATATATATATATATATATATATATATATATATATATATATATATATATATATATATATATATATATATATATATATATATATATATATATATATATATATATATATTGCAGATCGAAAGACCTAAATGAAAGGAAGAAGTATGTTTCCTTAGTAGAAAATGTGAAGGATAATGGAGGCGATGTAAAAATATTTTCATGTTTACATGTTTCAGGAGAACGTAAGTTACATTGTTTAATTATATATTATTAATTATTTAATAATTTAAATTTATAGGTTTTATTTTCTGAAGTATATGTTACTGTTTTATAAACACTAATTTCTGTTCTTCCTTTCCTTAAAAATCCTATCCTCCCATTTTTCTGTCCCTTGCAAGTTTTCGTCTCACTCATCCATTCATTTCCAATCCACAGCCCTGTGCTCTTAGTTCATTGATTTATAACTTTTGGCATCTTCCCCCAAGTCGGGAGGAACTCACCAAACTAAAGATTATAACCCAAAAGTTATAATCCGATTTTCATTTGTCGAATTACAGCTTTCCGAAGGTTTAAGTATGATCAAGCAGGATAAGACAAGTTTATTTGAAAACTACATTTATTTTATATAAAAAAATTTAACGCTATCATCATGGACCTTTACACATTTTCTGGCTTCTCTGTAAATAGCATTTGTTGCTCTCCTATATTCTCGTTTTTTCTTTTATTTGAGCTGAAGCATTCAAAATACGCCAATTAGTGCACCTCGTTTGTCCACCTTTCTCTTGTATACTTCACTTTTCATCCAGCCACATAAAAATCCAATGGTGTAAGGTCTGGAGACTTTGGTGGTCAATTAATAGGCCCTCCTAAACAATCTATCGTTCTGGAGAAGTTCCATTTAAATATTGTCTGACCTTGCCAGCAAAATGTGGAGGGGCTCCAACTTGCTGATAGTATACAGCGTTTCTTATGCTTAAAAGAACATCATCTAATGCAAATAACGTTCTCCAGTAAGGCGATTCTTAAAAAAAAAAAGATGAGTAGACCAATAAAATGACTATCGACAATTCTGCACCACAAGTTAACTGAAAAAGTGTGCTTGAAAATTTGTTTCGACCATTTCTTTGGTATTTACGTAAGATCATCGATGAGAGTTGCGGGTATTTTCAATACCGTTACAAGTGGATGTAATTTCTTGTTCTGTGTCTTTTGTGTTTGTTTTTTAACTTACTGTACTCCTTGAGGACTGAGAAAGTACTTTAGCCCACTGCGCGAGCATTGTAATTTAACCAGATGAGCATCTCTGCATTCTGTGACAGTAATCGAGAGCTCGTGTCAGTAATCACGCGTTTACCAACTTTGAATTGTTGCTCAGATGAAACACTACTAATTTGAAGAACTCAAATAATTTACTATTTGAAATTTGAATAAAATACAGTAAAGTATAACCTAAACTTACAGTATTCATTCCTACTGATCAAAAATAACTACAAAAAATAATTAATTATTAATTTTGAAACAATAGAAGTGTAGAACAGAACAACCGCCAAACATTACTACTATAGAAACTTGTAAACTGACATTGATTTTTCTTCCTGTCTAAGATTTCGTGGAAACACTGACGTAATTTCCCTTCCACTGTTGCCATATCTAGGGGATGAAAAGAGGGTTATCTGTTCCACGTGTGTGCTCAATTAGGACAATCAGTATGTGCGCTAATTAATTGGTTTCAGCTTCGGCAGTTGCCGAATTAATTGGCATACCGATCACTAGTTTTTAAGATCTTATTATACTGTTTCATACTACATTAAAAATGTTTTTCTGAATCCTAAATCACAATTATTTACAATCTTTCCCTCTTTATTTAAATATATTAATTCCCATTAACAATGTGAATCTTTTAACTTTTGTACAAGAACTTTAATTCAGCTAAATTAAGTAGAATTTTTACATTTTGAAGTTTCTTCTTTGAGATTACTTCCGAGACATTTCTTTTAAAAAAAACTCGGTTCTGTTTGTATCAGTGTTTTATTTTTCATTCCACCTTTTCTATCATATATTGTTCTATTAATTTTTGTTCCATCTATCTTTTTTTATTTATATAATATGTGTGTGTGTGTGTGTCTGTTCTAATATGCCTTTTTGTTTACAGAACTTGATCAAATGACTGGTGTTGCGTCTATATTGCGATTTCCCGTACCTGAAATAGAGGAGGAAGACCATGAATTAGATTCAGACTAACAATTAGTACTTTCAACAATTAGTTTTTCTAAATTTCACGTTCTCTAGATAATAAAAAATTATTTATTAAAAAAAAAAAAATATATATATATATATATATATATATATATATATATATATATATATATATATATATATATATATATATATATATATATATATATATATATATATATATATATATATATATATATATATATATATATATATATATATATATATATATATATATATATATATATATATTATATATATATATATTATATATATATATATATATTATATATATATATATATATATATATATTATATATATATATATATATATATATATATATATATATATCAAGATATTATTATTATTATTATTATTATTATTATTATTATTATTATTATTATTATTATTATTATTATGAAAATTAACTTAAAGGAATAAAAGGAGCGTATTTAAACAAATTGTTTCTAAAGGTTGAAGAAAACCTTTTGTTAATTTGAAAGAACCTTGATAAGACGGCTCAAGTTTCAGAGGTTTTGAAAGCTTCATAGCGGTTGGCGAAGTTAATGGAACGTAGACTTGGATGGAAGGCAAAATTGTCTGAATGTAGAGAGTGAGAAAGAGAGGTAAATTTAATTCAATATTGGAACACGAATATTGCTTTTAAACGTTTAAGGGCAATTGAAAATCTAAACAAGGTAGGATTGAAAAGGTATTTGAAGAAGACTTGTAACTTCAGAAAAGTTAATTTTTTCTTTTTTTTCTTTTTTTTTTTTCTTTTTTATACATTGCTTGAAGAGTTAATATGATTGAATTATCTGTTTGAATATGAAGGGAGAAGCTGTCTATGCCTATATTGCAGAAATTGAAAGAATGTGTGTTTGTTTATTTGATTCTAAAGAAATATTAATTTTAAACTTGGTAATGCAATGTCGTTATTTATAATGTTGTTAAGCATGAGAAAAATTATTATTGAGTTTTCTTAAAGCTCGTCTTTTTTATTTAGCAATGTTTGTGGTGATACAATTGTGTCAATTTGTTTCCATAGTTTCATTGTGATATTTTTTAATCTTGGAAATATTTATGTTCTTTGTTGATGTTTTTTATTATTATTATTATTATTTTTCTTATTATTATTATTATTACTTTTATCTTATTTGTATTTACTGCAAATTGTTGCAAGTATAATTCGAAGAATTATTAAATTAACCGACTCGGAAATAAGTAAATAGAAAAATGAAATGCAAGTTTCTTTATATCCTTTTGTGATCTTGTTCTGCATCAGAACAATAAATAATTATAAATTTTATTAGAATTTTCTTTCTCCTGTTACTTTAATTATAAATACACTTTTTCTAGTATTTGTGTGACTTCTTAACATTGTTCAGTACAATAGATGTTTGAATGTCGGAAAAGAATCTTTATTAAAATGACATTTGCTAAGATAATTTTAGGTGTATATCAGTGCTAAAAAGCAGTTCTAGGATTTTTTTCATTTTCGAGATAAAATTGCCAATTCGCTAATATTTTTTCTTTAAGTCGTGAGAGTAAGTCTCCCTTTTATTGATAAGGGAACAAATTTAAGACTGTGTGTGATACTTGAATGTGTACCTTTGAGA
>SEYY01000952.1:30000-40000 GCA_009176605.1 Armadillidium nasatum
CCTGTACAAAGGCGTTTTTAGGTTATTGTTGTTTCTTAAGATTATTCCTCTTTCAATTTGATTGTTTTGGTGGTTTGTTTTTAGGAATTCGCATGTGTTATTATTTATTACTTTGTGGATTTCCTTTAGGAGGGAGAGGTTTAGAAGATGATCAAATTGCAATATGTTAAGTTTTTTGAATAAAGGTGGTGTATGACTATAAAGGTCTCTACTGCCGCTAAGAAGTCTTATGATTCGTTTTTGCATTATTATTATTTGTTGTGTGTTTGATTTTGGTGTTGTTCCATATACCGAGAGACAGTAGAGTATGTGGGGGTGAATGTGTGCAAAGTATATTTTGCGTAGAACATAGAGTGGAATGTATTTTACCAATTTAACAAGGATGTACATATATTTTGCAAGTTTATTTACTAGTGTGTTTATGTGTTCTTTAAATGTTAATTTTTCATCTATAATGACTCCCAGGATTTTCGCGGTATTTGTTCTGGTTAGTTCAAAATCTTTTAGTTTTATTTTAAAATTATCTCCTATATTTTTGTTGCTTATTGTAAGGTAAGAGGTTTTTTGAATATTTAGTGATAGTTTGTTTGAGTCGACCCATCTCGTGATGTTTGTTAAAGAGCTTTCAACTTTTTTGGAGAGTGTTTCGGGGTTCTTGTCATTGATCAGTATTGATATATCATCTGCGAATGAGACAGAGAAGGAGTTGTGTGAGTTTATTAAGTCGTTTGTATATATTGAAAATAGAAGTGGAGCTAGTATGGACCCCTGTGGGACACCAGTTTTTATTTGTTGTGTGTTAGAGAGTATATCACCTAATTTTACGTATTGTTGTCTGCCTTTGAGGTAAGTTTTAAACCACTGCAAGTTTAGGCCATCGAAACCCAGTCTATTTAATTTAGTTAATAGGATATCATGGTCTATTGTGTCAAACGCTTTGGTGAAGTCTAATAGCAGAAGGACGGAGGAGTCTTTATTTTCTAAGTTTTTATAAAGTTTTTCGGTCAGACAGATAAGCGCGTCCGATGTTGAACGCCCTTTTCTGAAGCCGAACTGGAAATCGCTAAGTAATGAATTTGAGGTGAAATATTCAGTCAGCTGTTTAAATATTATTTTTTCGAAAATTTTGCTAACCGTGTGTGTAATGGATATGGGTCTATAGTTTTTAGGTAGGGAGGGATCGTCTTTCTTAAATATAGGAGTCACGCGAGAGATTTTGAGGATAGAGGGGAAAACACCCAAAAAGATTGAAGCATTGAATAATAATAATAATAATAATAATAATAATAATAATAATAATAATAATAATAATAATAATAATGTTCTTTTGTTAAGAATTTTGTTATGAATTGAAAAAAAGAGAAAAAAAGAAGAAACTGTAAATATACTTTTGAAGAGGATTTGTTTGGTGAAGGATTATCTCTTGGGGGAAGTTTTGGTGGTTTGTCTTTCCCAGATTTTTCCTTTCCAGAGGAACCTCCTGAAGACGTACCAGATCCTGCGCCTGTTAAACTATAAGGATCTTCTTCGGGAACAGGTAGTCTGGGACGATTCTTAATATTTGGAACCTTAACTGTAAATAAAAAGTATTATTATTATTATTGTCATTATTATTATTATTATTATTATTATTATTATTATTATTATTATTATTATTATTATTATTATTATTATTCATTATTATTTTATTATTATTCATTATAATTATTTTTGTAATTATTATTTTTAATATTATTATTTGTATAATTATTATTATTATTTATTATTATTATTATTATTATTATTATTATTATTATTATTATTATTATTATTATTATTATTATTATTATTATTATTATTTTAAAAGCTATTTTCTTGAAAAAAAATACAAAAGAGCTTTTTAGTCTCATAAAACAAGTATATATATATATATATATATATAATATATATATATATATATATATATATATATATATATATATATATATATATATATATATATATATATATATATATATATATATATATATATATATATATATATATATATATATATATATATATACCATATAATCCTATGGGCAATCTGCTTCTTAACATATCCATAGCAACTATGTTTATAATCATAACCCAACTAGGACAATGAAGAATATTTCCTGGTTTTGAGAAAGACAATGCCATTATACATTGATTTTCCAATTTAGCTATATTGGGATACGCTTTTCTTACTTCGCGATTAACATTCTGTTCAAATTTTCTAATATCAAATACCTGTAGAGAAAATTTGAAAAATTTGAATTAGTGTTGTTAGAAACGCAACGAATCTAGGTGAGATGATGAATTAAAAAAGCATAATTAATAGTTTAATAAGGATGGGAAGATTTACATTAACGTTATTAGTTCTCAAAATGATATGGAATTACGAAATAAATAAGATGTTTCCTACAGGGAATACTTACTGTCTTACAGCAACAAAAATATACATATAATATATATGGTTGTAATAGTAACAGTTAGTAGAATTATAATAACTTATAATCAGTGTAAGCAAATGTTTAAGGGAGAATAAATATAATTCAACTGCATGAAACTATGTAAGCCGAGGGAAGTGAATGAAAATATAGCATGAAGAGTGTTCAAGGCTTTAACAGCAATGTATATGAAAGAAGGAGCGTAACAATTATATCTGGTGCAGAGAGACGGAGTGCGAAAAAAAGGAATTGTATGCAGAGACGAGTCAAATGAACTCTCCTCAAAATGGTAGTTATGCAACCTGAAGAATTCTGAAGAGCAAAGCTTGTTATAATGTTATAGGGAGAGTAATGAAACAGTTAAAGGGATAGAAAGAAGTTGGAAGTAGGAAAAAAAAAAGTCCTTGACCCTTCTAACATTTCGAGAACTGTAGGAGTGGATATGTGGCGCATACTCTTCAAAACAAGCGTGAAGGATTGCCAATCAAAGCAATAACTAAACAGGTGTGAAAAGATTCTATAGACGTCTCAGAATACCCAATTCCTTCGAAATCTTATTAGAGCAAAAAATAATGAATCCTTCCAGAAAGAGTTACAAAATAAAAGAAAAATCAAGGTGTTTAGGAACAGAGAAACATTAGGTTTGTGATTTGGAAGAATATTAGTTATATAAAAAGTTTTATGAAAGGGGGAATTATTGATACGAGTAGATAGGTGATTAAAGTATTTTGTTATTAACGAAAATTATAAATGTAACAAGGGAGAGAAATCAAAAACTTTCGAAAGATATTTTGAAAACCTATGGGCATGGTAAAATAAATAAATAAATAAATAAAAAAAAAGTGCAAAATTTTAGTAATAAACAATAAATTTGTAATATCAATTAACAAAAAAACAAAAACAAAAAAAATTCAAAGTAAATTAACAAAACTTTAAAAGTAAACCATTAAATTAAAAAAAAAAAAAGAAAAAAAAACAAAAAACTAAGAGATAATATTTAAAAAATAAAAAAATAATTTACCTATTTTAATTTATAAACTATCAAAATTAAATCCATTAATCTTAATTTCTAATTTAAGAACTAAAAAGTTGAACTAAGAAAAAAAATTTAATAAAATATTACCAGTTGCTTCTCAGAGTCTAAAGTCATGTTAGGGTTTTTACATATTTCGTCGCTAATTGCACTTTCTTCACCCAAAGGTTTTGCATATACGTTATATTGACTAAGTTTCTTCACTTCTATATTCCCATGGCTGTCCATACGAATCTTCACGCCCTAATGTTGTATATATATATATATATATATATATATATATATATATATATATATATATAATATAATATATATATATATATATATATATATATATATATATATATATATATATATATATATATATATATATATATATATATATATATATATATATATATATATATATATATATATATATATATATATATATATATATATATATATATATATATATATATATATATATATATATATATATATATATATATATATATATATATATATATATATATATATATATATATATATATATATATATATATATATATATATATATATATATAGTTTTTTTCCTATAAATCTATTAATAGTGGTGTTCCTCAAGGATCTGTCCTATCCCTAACACTTTTTCTGCTTTTCATTAATGACCTTCTCTCAAATACTTCATCTCCTATCCACTCCAATGCCGATGACTCCACCCTTCATTACTCTTTTCAATTTGAAAGACTCCCCTCACATTAGCAGTTAATAGACGCAAGGAGGGTAACCTGGAGCAACTTACCTCCGATCTTTCTCGTATTTCAAATTGGGAAATTTTCAATGCCTCAAAAACTCAATTCCTCCATCTCTCTACTCGACACAGTCTTACACACAACTATGATATTTTCTTCGAAAACACATAACACATATCTTCATCTCTCCTTAATATTCTTGGTGTTTCTTTTACTCGTGATCTATCTTGGAAAGATCACATTACTTCACTTTATAAACAAGCTTCTAAGAGGTTAGGTGTTCTGAGACGCCTTCTGAAATTCTTTACACCACCTCAGTTGCTTCTCTATAGGGGTGTTGTTCGCCCCTATATGGAGTACGCCTCACACATCTGGGGTAGTTACACTCATTCAGCTCTCCTTGAAAAGGTGGAGTCTAGGGATTTTCTTCTTATCAACTCTCCTACTCTCACTAATTCTCTCCATTCTCTTTCTGCCCGACGACTTGTTGCGTCACTTTCTCTATACTATCACTATTACAACGGACACTGCTCTTCGAACTCTCTCGTCGTATACCTTCTCCTTTGAGAAGAGCTCGTGTGACACGTATTTCTACACAGTCTCATCCTTTCTCTGTTCAACTCTCTGACCCCAGACTTAACCGCTATGCTCAGTCTTCCATGTTCTCTACTTTTACACACCTTCAAACGCCGTGTGTCGGGACATGTCGGCCTTTAATATATATATATATATATATATATATATATATATATATATATATATATATATATATATATATATATATATATATATATATATATATATATATATATATATATATAGTGCTTTTAAACTTCAAGAGTTCAATAGATTAATCCAAGCAAAATAGGCCTATATTTAACCTCAAAACGCGACAAAATAACTGTACAAGCGCTCGAATGTAGAAAAATGAATCCTTAAAAAATATTTGTAGTTATAATTTGAACAAAATATTATCATTATAGAAAAGCCTCGAGTTAAAATTTCCAAACAAATATACCCTTTTACATGAGAAAAATGTTAACTTTGAACACGCTCTTCATAGAAAAGATGTTCCCGCTAAGAAAAATTATACTGTCTGGCCTCTTTTTAAATATACAAAAAATACAAATTATAATTTTACAATAATAATGATAATAATAATAATAGTAATAATAATAATAATAATAATAATAATAATAATAATAATAATAATAATAATAATAATAATCTTACTGGTCCAACATAACGTGAAATGACTTCTAGAGTTTTAGCATCTCTCATCGGATTGTCGAAACCTCTTAAACCAATTCTGAAAATTAATATATATATATATATATATATATATATATATATATATATATATATATATATATATATATATATATATATATATATATATATATATATATATATATATATATATATATATATATATATATATATATATATATATATATATATATATATATATATATATATATATATATATATATATATATATATATATATATATATATATATATATATATATATATATATATATATATATATATATATATATATATATATATATATATATATATATATATACATACCATTATGGCTGTAACAGGTACTTAATATTATTTTATCTCTATTGGAGAGTTGCTATCATTGGTGACAAACTCCCAGTATTTGAAAGAGAGATCGATCGTTTGGTTCTAATTGATACACATGATTTTATTTCCTATAACCTGAATCAAAAGCTTATCACATGTGTGGACCTCCTCTTTCCTTTATCATGGGGTAATTTTTAATGTTAGTAGGAAATATTTTTGGAAAAAATGAATAGTATAATTATATAAAATGTTCCAATAGCATTATAGTCTAAATACTTATAAAATGAAATTTTACTAAAAAATTTCTTGATAGTTGAATTTTTTCTCTTTTTTTTTCTTTTTTTTATATTTATTTATTCAATATGCGATGGATGGGCATTAAAATTTTTATTAAAATGTGAAGTTTGTAATCAGAATCTTAATGCATTATGTATTCAGATGCAGGTCAAATAGTCCAATAACTATAAATTCCATTCGATTAGAGCAGCATTCCCAACCGGGGTTCAATGCACCCCCAGGGGATCAAAGAAGCTTGCATTGAATTAATTATTAGCTTTTGCTAACCTTTATATATTTAAATAAATATTTAATATAGGAATATTACCTATGAGTATATGTTGGTCCACATACTTAAAATTAGGACTCAGGGAATCCACATGTGGGCCACATACGTAAAATTTGGACTCAGGGGATTCACATGGGGATCTACATACTTAAAGTTAGGACTCAGGGGATCCATATGGGGGTCCACATCCTTAAAGTTAGGACTCAAGGGATCCATAAGCATAAAAAGGTTAGGAACTCCTGGATTAGAGACCCCCGAAAATTAATCCAGCATCTGATAATTAAAGATAATAAAAAAATATTTTAAATATTTTATTCCTTTTTAAATTCTTTAAAATATATTTAAGTTACTTTATTTTTACTCCCATTCCTCAGAAAATTTTATTCAATGATGCATACAAATTTGTACAATGTTATGCGATATATACCAGCAACAAATTGGACTTGTGGTCATCGACCCTTAAATTCCTTGACTTTAGACCAATTAATTCTCGACCAATCGTAGTCATTATAGCCAAGACCACTATGATTTGAAGAATTAATCAACTTTTCTAGTTTCACCAAATATAAAAGAATGAAATTATCCAAATTAACGTAATTTAACAAATATAATTCCATCTAACTCTAAAAAAATATTTTAATAAATTTGACAAACAAACACTAAGAAAGTCAGACCACATCCCAGCTATTCTAAAGAGCTTGGCAGCCCTCCTAAATTCTCAGCGATTTCGATTCTACGACAAGCATCTTATTACTTAAAATTCAAAACTGGAATATCAACAAATCTCAGAATCTAATTATTGAATCCTTGTCACAACTTCTGAAAATTTTTATCTTCTTTGCCAAAATTTCGTTCTTTGAAAGGAGTCTTAAGATTTAAATAGACAAAGTATTGATAACTTCAATGCTTCGAGGCCGTGAAAGGCTGGTTTAAGTTCACTCAGTACAAAAGCGCTTTGGTAATGCCAGGCTTTAAATTTGCATGGAACCAAGGCTCATTCTTTTGAAATACAACAACTAGTATTTTAACTTCCTTGATTTCCTTAACTTCATTGGCTCCCCCCCCCCCCTCTCTCTCTCTATCTCTGTCCGTCTGTCTGTCTCTACATATATATATATATATATATATATATATATATATATATATATATATATATATATATATATATATATATATATATATATATATATATATATATATATATATATATATATATATATATATATATATATATATATATATATATATAAATATATTAATAGCTCTTAATTTAGAAACCTTAAATCACTTTTTGATAGCAAGGGGGGAAAAAAAATAAAATAATTTCTGACCAAAAATAATTATTTGAAAAAAAAATTAAATCCCGAATGTTGTTTTTATTCCCACATGGAATGCGGAACGAAGTCTCTACGTGATGTAATGAACAACATTATAACAAACAAAATATAGTCATAAATAAGATAAATACACACACACACACACACATATATATATATATATATATATATATATATATATATATATATATATATATATATATATATATATATATATATATATATATATATATATATATATATATATATATATATATATATATATATATATATATATATATATATATATATATATATATATATATATATATATATATATATATATATATATATATATATATATATATATATATATATATATATATATAGTATATATATATAGTATATAAATAAAATAAAACACACACACTATATATATATATATATATATATATATATATATATATATATATATATATATATATATATATATATATATATATATATATATATATATATATATCGTAAAAATTATAAAAACAAAGTATAGTCATAAATAAGATAAATACACACACACACTATATATATATATATATATATATATATATATATATATATATATATATATATATATATATATATATATATATATATATATATATATATATATATATATATATATATATATATATATATATATATATATATACAGTATATCGCATAAAATTATAAATACTAAAAAATGTTCAGTATATCGAATCACTTTTTCCTTATTTTGATCGATATCAAGACAACAACAACAACAACAACGATAAATAAATAAAATATATAAATAAAAAAATAAATAAAAAATTTACAATCTCTTTAGTTAATAGTCAAACACGCATTTACAACCTGAATGCTTTATTATAATTTCCAGTTTTTTTTTTTTTTTTTTTTTAATCAATGATTCAAGTAACTTACCGTTCTTCATATGCAACCTTTCATTTCTGATTTTAATTATATTATTAATAATATATATTATTAATAACATACCCTTCCAATTTCCACTCCTAATTAGGGTATCCAGACGTAGGGCATGTCAGTGCTTTGCCCCAGCTTGGCATCACCTTGTGGTGGACATTAATTTGTACTTTATTTTGGAGTCTCCCCAACATTGATTCATTAAGTACCATATTTTTCTTTCAATTTTCGATGTATAACTCTCACACTCCTTTTTTTAACTTCAAAGTTTAATAGGTAAATATTAAATAAATAACATTCCTTTTGCAAAGGTATTTAGTTTACAACTCTTTGCTTCTAAAAGTTCTTTTCTTACTCCTTCCTTACTCAAACGAGTAAACGCTTCCTCTCTATAGCCAATTATTAACATTAATTTTATGATAATTATGGAAAAATATATTCATCTTAACACAGTCACTTCTTAATTTTTTCCCTTTTGCATTTAAATATCTACGTTGTGGCTATTCTCCTAAAACTCTTTAAATATTTGAAGGATTATTCTCACCAACTAAAACTTTCCTTCCCTTATTTTAGGTTAATAAATTACTGGTAACATCCTTAGGGTTAATTTCGTCTAAGAATAATCAGAGAGAATATGAAAAATTTCTATTGCATTACTTATATTTCATTTATATATTCTATAAGAGTTATTTCAATCATTACTATATCAATCACCACCTTCCTTTCAGAATTAAACCTTTGAAATTTCGATAAAATCTACAATTTTATCTTTCTCTATATAATCATCAAAATCTATAGACAACTGTATCAACACTACTGCAAACAATAAGAAATTACTGATATTCCAATTCTCATATTTCACCAATTAATTTAGTTCACTTACATCCCAAACTGGCATTCTCTTTCATTTCCCATAATCATATACCGTCCACTCTACAAAACTAAGATCACATAACCAGGCCTTAAAAATATGATCCACAACTGGGAATATAACAACCTCTAAACTTAATATTTTTCATCATTTTCAAATAGAAAACATTCAACTAAATGACAATTAGATAAACCTTATTTTTCAACATCATAAAAAGAAGAATAAAAGTGTTTTAAAAGCAGAGTCTCATTCCTTTTTCATTCATAAATATATATTTGCTGATTACAGTCTTTTAGAAAAGGAATTATATTGATACTACAAATAATAATAAAAATAACAATAATAATAAAAATAATAATAATAATAATAATAATAATAATAATAATAATAATAATAATAATAATAATAATAAAATAATAATAATAATAATAATAATAATAATAATAATAATAATAATAATAATAATATAA
>SEYY01000952.1:52500-55000 GCA_009176605.1 Armadillidium nasatum
AAGAATTTAAATGGACGTATCAGATATACAATAAAGGTTATAAATATAGAAATAAATTTTCAGATAAAAAAAAAAATTAGCGTTGAATTAAGCCTTTCTATGCTTGCATCTATTAAATAAGAAACAGACAGATAATCCAACCTGGGAAAACCATTGAAAATATAAAGAAAGAAAGAAAAAAAACTTTCTAAAAATATACCTCGATAACTAAGTTATTATTTCCTATATTCTTGCTTTGTATACATGTTCTTTAATTGAAATTATAATTTGTTATAACTAATCACTCGAGGGTTTTTTACATTGTAAACAGAATTACAGAGTTTTTTTTTTCTCAGAAATTTCGTCAACTAAGAACACCAAATCAAAATGACAAAATCAGGGATAATTCCTCTTTTACTCACACTCACACTCACACTCGCACAGACACACACACACACACACACACACACACACACACACACATATATATATATATATATATATATATATATATATATATATATATATATATATATATATATATATATATATATATATATATATATATATATTATATATATTATATATACAGAATTATTTTTTTTTTAAATAATAATCGTCAAAATAGCAGACACATTTCGAAATTTATAATAGTCTGTAATTAAATAAAACAATTTGCATCCCCGAATCGTCGACGAAATTAATTTCTCTCCCAAATAAGTCGGCCTGTCTGTCTATACATAAATGCGAAAAAAAGAGATATAAAATAAAAGATGTTTAATTCAGTTGCTTTGGAGTTTTCAAGGTGACTTTTCCTAAAGCCAAGAAGATTATAAAGTAATTTTGGTGATAATATTTTTGCCGCTTACTAACTTAGAGAAGAAGAAGAAGAAAAAAAAAAAAAAGATGAAAAAACCAAAATAAATTTGACGTCATTGTGAAAACCAGATATAACGTCATTAAAGATATGGATAGTGGGTGTAAATATATGTGGATGGGGTCTGAAGGAAAGGGGGGGGGGTTAATGATATGATTTTCGGTTATATATAGTAAATGGGGAAGGGTAAAATTATACCCATGAGCTTCAGGAGTCATCGGAGGAAGTCGAAAGAATTTACTAAAATAACGAAACAAGATAAACAGTCCACGAGAACTTACACACACCAACACGTCAATACATACAAACAGAAGCACGCATCAACACACCAACACACCAACACACACAACCAAAAGCACACACAAACCTACGCACACATTATTAACGTACCGGATGCTATATTCCAGGAATTCGCGAATATGAATGCGAATGCCGAGGCGAAAACTTCTCACCAATATTTATGTGGAAATGGAATGATAAACGAATGTGAATGCGAATGTGAATGCGAATGCGAATGTGAATGCGAAGGTCAATGCGAACACTTCTTAGAAAGCCAATGTTTATGTGGATATGGAATGATGAAAGGTTACTAAGACGAACTTAGAAACAAGAAGACTGACAGACTGGTTATGAGTTGCTAGGATCAAATACGTTGTAAATAAATTTTGAATTTTTGAATATTTTTGAATTATTTTGAATATTTTTGAATATTGTTGAAACCTTGCAAATAAATTGTTTGGATAAATTTCATTCTTTATTATTTTTTTTACATTTGCATAATCTTTGATTATAAAATAATAATAATAATAATAATAATAATAATAATAATAATAATAATAATAATAATAATAATAATAATAATAATAATAATAATAATAATAATAATAATAATAATAATAATAATAATAATAATAATAATATTAATAATAATAATAATAATAATAATAATAATAATAATAATAAATCTTTACGGTTTCAATGTAAACAATCATTTGTCTGTTGGTAAGAGAGAGAGAGAGAGAGAGAGAGAGAGAGAGAGAGAGAGAGAGAGAGAGAGAGAGAGAGAGAGAGAGAGAGAGAGAATAAATTTAAAATATATATAAAAGAAAATTTTGGTTATGGTATATAACGATAAGAGTTCATGACCTTTTCTCCATAATTAATATTGTTATTATTATTATTACTATTATTATTATTATTATTATTATTGTTACTCCAATTATATATATATATATATATATATATATATATATATATATATATATATATATATATATATATATATATATATATATATATATATATATATATATATATATATATATATACATACGAGTTTTTACTTTTAGTTAAATCGAGATTTCTTTTAATTGTATTATTTATTCTTAATTTCAATTCGAAATGATTATAAATTAAGGTCACGCAAACACATACATACATACATACATACACACACACACACACACACACACACACACACACACATATATATATATATATATATATATATATATATATATATATATATATATATATATATATATATATATATATATATATATATATATATATATATATATATATATATATATATATATATGTGTGTGTGTGTGTGTGTGTGTGTGTGTGATCATGTGTTTAATT
>SEYY01000952.1:67500-70000 GCA_009176605.1 Armadillidium nasatum
GAATTATGTCTTTACGATGCATGTCTGCTATTATGTATGATAATTCATTCTTAAATCGCATATTATAATACAAGGTTATGTAATAATAATATAATCATAATAATAATAATAATAATAATAATAATAATAATAATAATAATAATAATAATAATAATAATAATAATAATAATAATAATAATAATAATATATAATAAATAATAATAATAATAATAATAATAATATAATAATAATTAATAATAATAATAATAATAATAATAATAATATAATAATAATAAATATAATAAATAAATAATAATAAAAATAATAAAATAATAAATAAATAATAATAATAATAATAATAATAATAATAATAATAATAATAATAATAATAATAATAATAATAATAATAATAATAATAATAATAATAATAATATATAATAATAATAATAATAATAATAATTATTATTATTATTATTATTATTATTATTATTATTATTATTATTATTATTATTATTATTATTATTATATGCGACATACAAGCACTATAAAAATTATTTGTGATTAACATTAATGAATCGACTAAAGTAATTAATAAAAGAAAATAATTATTAATAGGAAGAGAAGGTGAAGGTACAAACACACTCACATGAGGATACTAATAAATAACGCGTGTTTTACCTTAACAGTTCATATTGGCATTCACTTTTTAATTCCTAGTAAAAATATAGAAAAGAAATTACCTAGCAATAGGGCCTATCAAGGACAAAAGTTAACTTTAAAATGACAAAAGGTCGTCCACTGTAGCTAAAGATTATATGACTTTGTACTACTCAATGTTGATTTTTTATGAAGCTATTATACACGCTGTTTTATACGAGCAATGAATATGCTTATGTATGCAATATAATTTTTTTCCCTGTAAGTAAATTTTTTATTTTTTTTTAAAGTTCCCATCTTACGGGCATTGCCTTATTCGAGGATTGGAGCTTTTCTAGGTAGTATATACCTAGGATCCCGAAGTGGGATCGAACCGGCGCCCTCAAGCACGTGTCAATCACTCTACCGTTTGAGCCATGGTAGATGGCAATGATAATCTTAGCAAGCAATGATTATAAAGGTCTGGTTTATATTTACCACTTCTATACGAGCTTCTATGATACTGATCTCTTCTCCCAAATGAATATCGCAATGAAGCTTTGAATTTTTATTAACTCTAGTATAATAATTATGAAAACCTGCATCAAAATAACTTTTTAATTATAAAATTATTTTTTAGAAATCCTAGGATATGAAAATTTTCAGATTTTAATTCATTTCTGGAGTATTAATTAGCATTTATTTATTTTTTTTTTAATTTTAACTTTAAGCAATTAAGCTGCAAAATTTAAAATAGTATTAAATCTGACTAAATTTTAGAATACAGTTAATTATAATAAAGTATTCAAAAGATATATTAATAATGCTCGTGCATTATAATTCTGATATCTCTAGCTCAGGTCATGGTAAGATCTCCTTACTTTCTAATGGCCTGTCGCATTATAATAAACTAAATAAATATACAAAATATTAAATTTATTTTCAAACCTGTTTAACGCATACAGAAATTTTATATTTTATTTTTCCTTCTTTTAAATATTTGAGCAAATTAGCATAAATTCACTCCATATTCATTATCAAACATTATTTACAAATATTTGTGAATTATAAATTCAAAAATAATTTAAAATACAGTAATGACCTATTAGCAATTTTTTTTTACTTTCCTCTATATTTTGGCATTTAAAGTAATTTTAGTTTTTTTAAAAGACCTTCACTAATCATTAAAGAGTAGTTCTCTAATTTAAAAGAATAATTTAAAGGCAAATAAGCAAAGTTTACAACAATTATTTTTTGTCATAAAAGTGTAAAAGCCTTTTTTAAAATAACCTAATTAAAGATATTTTATTGTTCAAGTAAAATGATCAGATGTTTTGTTAATTTTTCTAGTCTTATTAAGTCAAAAAATACTTCTGGATGATATTACAAGATTTCAAAAGAAGAAGAAGAAGAAGAAGAAGAAGAAGAAGAAGAAGAAGAAGAAGAAGAAGAAGAAGAAGAAGAAGAAGAAGAAGAAGAAGAAGAAGAAGAAGAAGAAGAAGAAGAAGAAGAAGAAGAAGAAGAAGAAGAAGAAGAAGAAGAAGAAGAAGAAGAAGAAGAAGAAGAAGAAGAAGAAGAAGAAGAAGAAGAAGAAGAAGAAGAAGAAGAAGAAGATATGGAGTCAACTTGACAAAAAATTTTCTTCTTTTAGTTTAACGTTTTTATTTAACCTGACTTATTCCTAACAGTTTAAGGTTTTTACATTTTACAAAACCTGCCTTATGCCTAACAATATTTGAGCTCACTATATATAAAGAAAAAGGTTCATAACATAAAATAAAAAATTAAATTATTATTTACAGAAGAAAACTCAACCCAATCTAATAATTATTATTATTATTATTATTATGATTTGAATTGGGTTGGTGCCAGGATCTATACAAAG
>SEYY01000952.1:82500-87500 GCA_009176605.1 Armadillidium nasatum
TATATATATATATATATATATATATATATATATATATATATATATATATATATATATATATATATATATATATATATATATATATATATATATATATATATATATATATATATATATATATATATATATATATATATATATATATATATATATATATATATATATATATATATATATATATATATATATATATATATATAATGCCAAAATTTATTGGTTTTATTGGTTTCTTGAATTTAAAGGAAATGAAGCAAATAATTTCAAAAAAATTTCATAGTAAAAAAAAAAAAAAAAAAAAAGATAAAAATGGAAATATTGGTACATTCCAAGCCCTTCCAGGTACCATCATTGATGAAATTAACGTCGTGCGTACCTTTGCCATTTTCTTGTACAAGTTTTCTGCTTAACATTTCATTTTTTTTTTATTTTTTTTTTTATTTTTATTTTTTTTTTTTATCTTAATTTTTTTTAATTTTTTTAAATTTTTTTTCCGAACTCGTCGTTTGAAGGATTTGGTTTCGTGGATCTTCAATTCTTGGAAACGATAGAAACAAAATGGCTAAAAGTTAAAAATTTTTTTTTTAAATAAAAAAAAAAAAAAAAAAAAAAAAAAAAATATATATATATATATATATATATATATATATATATATATATATATATATATATATATATATATATATATATATATATATATATATATATATATATATATATATATATATATATATATATATATATATATATATATATATATATATATATATATATATATATATATATATATATATATATATATATATATATATATATATATATATATATATATATATATATATATATATATATACAAAACCTATTTAACTTATCAGACCGGATGTCAGATATATAGGAGAATGGGTGGGTAATTAAGCAGAGGATATAGGATATTTAATCATGTGTTTATAAATTGCTAATAATATATTTTATATTTAAAAATGGATTTCCAGAAGTCAGTTATTTTCGTTAATTTTGATATTCATCTTGTATATATATATATATATATATATATATATATATATATATATATATATATATATATATATATATATATATATATATATATATATATATATATATATATATATATATATATATATATATATATATATATATATATATATATATATTATATATATATACTTGCTTCTCAACGTTTTGAAGGTCAGTCATGCACATTTCACTTATTCTGACACAAAAATTAAATGAATAATAAAATCAAAATAAAGTTGTTAATATATGTTTTAATATTAATCATTCCAGTTAAATAGGGTCAATCATTTAATAATCAAATGGTACGAAATTGCTTGCTTGAATCAATTTAGCGCAAAACTTATCAGAAAATCAAAATTGATTTTCTGTAGATACTTAATGGAAATTACAATAGCGTTTAAATTTAAGAACATGGGAAGCTTTTGTTTTGAAACGTTTTTTAAAAGGTATGTATGTGTTTGTTTGTTTTTTTCAAATTCAACACGAAACCATACAAAGTTCAAGGAATTGACGGTTTTAAATGGACATAATATTTCTTCATAAAAGTTTTATTATGTAAGATTAACACCAAATGTTTTGAATAGAATCTCAGCAAATGGCTTTAGTATTCAGAAATTCCGAGACTATCAAGGAACTAAAATGACGTACTTGAATATAAAAATTCAAATGTTGTATATGTTATAAAAAATTTTCAAATACTCTAAATTTTAATTTCATTTAATTTCTTTTCTATAAATTCATTTTTTTAAATTTTTTTTTGTAAAAAGTAAAGATTAAAATTAAACACACAGCGTTTAAAAGTGAATACAGAGATAAAATAATAATAATAATAATATAGGGAGAATGATAACTATTAAAACAATAATAATAATAATAATAATAATAATAAATAAAATAGTAATAATTATAATAATAATAATATGTGTGAGAGTAATAATAATTATATTAATAAGAATAATAATGATATAGGGAGAATGATAACATATTAAAATAATAATAATAATAATAATAATAAAAATAATAATAATAATAATAATAATAATAATAATAATAATTTTAATAGTAGTAGTAATAATAATAATAATAATAATAATAATAATAATAATAATAATAATAATAATAATAATAATAATAATAATAAAAATATAATAAATTTAAGACCAATATTCTATGCAATTCAAGTCAAAATATTTTACTCAAAAATTGCTCTACATTAAAAAAAGATAATAAAAATTAACGATATATTAATTAAAGCAAATAATAGTTTGCGATGCATTAAAGAAACCCTACTCTTTCTATATATTTCGATTACTATAAAGCGGAAAAAGTACTAAAGTTGGTAGTAATAATAATAAAAATAATAATAATAATAATAATAATAATAATAATAATAATAATAATAATAATACAAAATCTATATTGATAGCATTTAATTGTCATATATATTTACCTCACTATTAATTAAATAATATAAAATTATTTTACAGAATTATCTGAAAATGATTCACATCTAACAACACGAATTTGCAGCCGTTGAGTAACAGACAAATTTCTTAAATTAACTCAATAAAATGATTGTAATAAACGTAATAAACTTTGAAAATAATAATAATAATAATAATAATAATATAATAATAATAATAATAATAATAATATAGGAGAATGATAACAATATTTAAATAATAATAATAATAATATAATAATATAATATAGGGAGAATGATAACTATTAAAATAATAATAATAATAATAATAATAATAATAATAATAATAATAATAATAATATATAATAATAATAATTATAATAATTATAATAATAATAATAATAATAGTAATAATTATAATAATAATAATAATTATAATAGCAATAATTATAATAATAATAATATTTGTAATAGTAATAATAATTATATTGATAATAATAATAATGATGATGATATTGATATATGGAGAATGATAACAATATTATAATAATAATGATAATAATAATAATAATAATAATAATAATAATAATAATAATAATAATAATAATAATAATAATACTAATAATAACAATAATAAGCTGATTAATGTAATTTATTTTTACTATTTCAAACATTAATTTAACTATTTCAAGTTTAATTTCATATTTTTAATATGAAGCGATTAAATATTAAAATTAGGTGCAAATAAATTTCTTCAATTAAAAAAAAGCATTCTATCGTCAATTCTATCGTCAATTCTATCATTCTATCAAATTTTGAAAGAAATGTTATATCCAAAAGAATTATTCTTTATAACTCTGGGACAAAATACAATTACTACTGCTAATACTACTATTAATAATAAATTTTTTTTAAACTTTAAGCTTTATTGAACCTTTTAAAAGAACAAACTTTACAGATTAAACAAGTATAATATAAACAGAAACAAAAAGACGAGAGATTCAATTTACAAAAGGATATAATATGTTTTTAAATACTGCTCCAGGTGGCAAGGTTCTGTGCTCATCAGGTAATATAGACCAAAGTTTAATAGCATTGCTCAAAAAGAATTGTCTGTTAACCATACCTCTACTAAAAGGTAAACGAAGCAAATGATGTCTAATATTATATTCATGATGTCAATCGACGTCATCTATAAAATCATAGAGTAAAACATGAGAACCATTAATTGAACCATATATAAACTCCGCAAGCTTCTTATTGTAAACATCTTTAACAGTCATCATATCAAGGGATCGATAAAGCCCACTTAAGCTACCAATATTTAGACTAGAACCAATATTTCTCATAGAGTTGTTAACAGCAACGTTCAATTCATGGGAATCATTAATTGAACCATACATAAACTCCGCAAGCTTCTTATTGTAAACATCTTTAACAGTCATCATATCAAGTGATCGATAAAGCCCACTTAAGCTTCCAATATTTAGACTAGAGCCAATATTTCTCATAGAGTTGTTAACAGCAACGTTCAATTCATGGGAATTATTAATTGAACCATACATAAATTCCGCAAGCTTCTTATTGTAAACATCTTTAACAGTCATCATATCAAGTGATCGATAAAGCCCACTTAAGCTACCAATATTTAGACTAGAGCCAATGTTTCTCATAGAGTTGTTAACAGCAACGTTCAATCTATTTAAGTATATAGGAGCAGACGATCTCCATGCAAGGATGTGTAAAGTAATTAAAGGATAAATAAATGAGTAATATAAAGATCTATTGTAAAGCAAGAGTACAACCTACCATTATATATATATATATATATATATATATATATATATATATATATATATATATATATATATATATATATATATATATATATATATATATATATATATATATATATATATATATATATATATATATATATATTATATATATATATATATATATATATATATATATATATATATATATATATATATATATATATATATATATATATATATATATATATATATATATATATATATATATATATATCCATCCGAGGCATTGATGCCCTCTATCAACATATGACCCGGTCAAAGTTCAACCAAGAGAATAAAAAAAGGTTAAAATAAATTCCTTTCTCTTTTAAAATAGTCAACGAAGTCGTTTTATCGTTCAGAGCTTTTGTCCTACCTTTAACTCACATCGCATCAGCCTCCAGGTATATATATATATATATATATATATATATATATATATATATATATATATATATATATATATATATATATATATATATATATATATATATATATATATATATATATATATATATATATATATATATATATATATATATATATATATATATATATATATATATATATATATATATATATATATATATATATATATATATATATATATATATATATATATATATATATATATATATATATATATATATATATATATATATATATATATATATATATATATATATATATATATATATATATATATATATATATATATATATATATAT
>SEYY01000952.1:107500-110000 GCA_009176605.1 Armadillidium nasatum
TTTTCATTGTTAAATTAGGTATAAAATTACTTTCAAATTTTAAAGAAATAATCTAAAATATTTAAATAATTTTTCATTTGTAGCAAAATTTTAAAAAAAATATAATTTATGTAAATTCAGATTTTAATATTTTTTAAATATTTTAAAAAAAATTTTTTTTTCATAATAGATTATTAAATTTTATTTTATATCGTAAGACTATTAGTCAAATGCTCAATTTTGAGGGTTTTCTTTTTTTTATTTAAATTTATTTGTTTCTTAATACAAGGATTATTGTACCATCCATTTAAGGATTAAACTATTGGGATGAAAGACCTTCTGTTCACTTTAAAAATCTATAACAAATTCTTTTCATTTTATCTCTTATTACATATATATATATATATATATATATATATATATATATATATATATATTATATATATATATATATATATATATATATATATATATATATATATATATATATTAGAAATGGAATAATATCTTCTACTTTCAAGTGGCTTCAATATTGTTCAATTCTTTCAACCATTCTTGCAAACTTTACTCCGTCAATCCATCTCCATTTGTGTTTACTTCTTCCTCTATTATCTACCACTTCTAACAATAAAACTTTCTTATCATATATTCTTTCATTCATTCTTATCACATGCACAGTGTTTTCAATACCCTTTTTTCAGCCTTTTTTTTCATCAGACTCCAATTAGTATACGTACTCTTCATCGTCACATTTCTAATAAAATATATATTTTCTCTACACCCGCAGCAAAATTTCTTGCAATATTTTCATTTAAAGAAACTTATTACTTTTCTCATAATGTTAAATGTTATAATAATTATAATGTTAAATGCCAATGTCTTTAATTCATATACCGAATAGTTGAAACAAAGATTTTAAATTTCTACTTTAATTTCACTTTCCTCAAGACAGCTTAGTGCAATGTCTCACTCTGCAACCTTTTGTTGAATTTCTTCTATCTCTCCCAATGGTCAGTATCTAATTCCAATAACAAATAGATTGTTTTCTCACCTTGATACTTTCCAACTCTTATTAAATTTCATAATGTTCGTCCCTTAATCAGCTTTTTGTAACCTTACTTTCAAAAGGGTTAAAAGTTTTAATCCTTTTGACATACTCTTTCAGTGTCATGAATAAATTCGTGTAGTTTTCTTTTAAACATGACACTGGTACGAATGATCAACTAGATCGAGCGATCGAATCAATATTAAGTTAAAGAATAAACTCCTTTCCCAAGTGTATCTACTGAATAGCCTTTAACTAAACTATATATATAGATATTAAATAAATTTGGAAATATAAAAACAGTCTCAGATCTTTCCTACTTTAAACAACTCGCCAGCATTCTCCTTCACCGTAGCACACTCTCAACTTTTCTTATTAAATTCCTTTATTGGTCTTTGTAAAATATCATTGTGTCATAATCGTACAATTTATCCACAGTCTCCTTTTTTCTCATCTTCCGAAGATTTGCTGAACATCATTTCATCATTAACTTCAGACTCACATTTCCTCGATCTTCTTCACACTATTTCCTCTCAATCTTCTTTTCCGCAAATCTCTTTACTTTCGCTGCTATAACCTTACAACAATGCTTACCAACTATACTTAATAAGAATATTTATTGCCAATTTACCATTACAAACTGACCCAAGACAGTAGTCTTGTCTATCTATCTATCTATCTATCTATCTATCTATCTATCTATCTATCTATCTATCTATCTATCTATCTATGTATGTATGTATGTATGTATGTATGTATGTATGTATGTATGTATGTATGTATGTATGTATGTATGTATGTATGTATGTATATGTATGTATAATATATATATATATATATATATATATATAATATATATATATATATATATATATATATATATATATATATATATATATATATATATATATATATATAATTTATATATATATATATATATATATATATAATATATATATATATATATATATATATATATAATATATATATTTATATTAAATTAATAAAATTATAAAGAAAATAAAAAATATTATATTTATTATATATATATATATATATATATATATAATATATATATAATATATATATTATATATATATATATATAATAATATATATATATATAATAATATTATAATGCTGGATAGATAGAAAGATAGTTAGATATAGACAAGAAAGAAAGAATAATACTAATAAATAAAGAGATATGCTTCCCTGCCTGTATAAATATTTAGAATTGTAAAGTATTTCTTGAGGCTCTTTTGTACATACCACTCCCTTCCCTTCCAACCAACAAGCAGATGACCTCAACTTAAACTCGAGAAAAAAAGAATCAAACTTCTTCCTTTATAAGCATAGCTCTTAAATTTAAAAAAGCCGAGAAAAAAAAAATAAATAAATAAAATAGTTATAGAGAGATTCGTAAAAAAAAAAAAAAAAAAAAAAAAAAAAAAAAAAAAAAAAAAAAAAAAAAAAA
>SEYY01000952.1:122500-125000 GCA_009176605.1 Armadillidium nasatum
TTGACTCTTAAACTGTATAAATATGTAAATAAAATTATTCCAAAAAACTTTCGAGGTCAAACCTGACCTCCTTTTTCAAATGAGAATAAAAAAAAAAAAACTAACTATATTAAATAAAAAAGAAAAGAAAAAAAAAGTTGTGAATGGTAAAAGTCAACTTTTTAATAGATTTTTCATATACTCGTAAAGATGCCAGAATTTTTTTTTTTTTTTTTTTTTTTTTTTTTTTTTTTTTTTTTTTTTTTTTTAGTATATTATTTTAAAACATTGTGAATAAATTACCATTTGAAAATGTACCTCATTTCGGATCACATTTTGTGTATTTTTGAAAACGAAGAACTCGGTCAATTTTATAAAATCGTGATTTATTTATTTAGGCAAAAATGTGTTTCATTATTCACATCAAATAAATAATTTTAATTTTTAATTTCTTATATCTTTTTTTTTTTTGCTTATTAATAAATTTATCTTTTTAAAAAAAATTTTTTTGAAAGTTTTTACCAAATTGGTACTTTCAGAAACCTTCTCTTTCGTTAAATGATCTATTTTTACCTGGAAACCCAAAAATAATTTCACTTTTGAAAACCTTGGAAGTATTTTTGTATAATATTTTTTTCCTTTGCGATTCCCAATGCTAAATTAGTGACGTAATAAGGGTATATAAGATATTTAAAAAAACATTTTGTAAGTTTTTATTAATTTCCTCTTCCAAAACCAACCTAAAGGCTGCATAATCCATACCCTCTCACAAACTGACCAATGACAACTCCTTTCTTGGCGTTAGTCGTAAACACTAAGAACAAATGTTGATAAGAATCAGTATGAGCATCTTATCAATATACGAGTATTTTTAAATTTAAATGAACATTATTGGAATTTATGATCAATATATCCAAGGATAAAATTTTAACTATTGTAGATTTTTCCAATGTTAATGTAATATATATATATATATATATATATATATATATATATATATATATATATATATATATATATATATATATATATATATATATATATATATATATATATATATATATATATATATATATATATATATATATATATATATATATATATATATATATATATATATATATATATATATATATATATATATATATATATATATATATATATATATATATATATATATATATATATATATATATATATATATATATATATATATATATATATATATATATATATATATATATATATATATATATATATATATATATATATACATATACATATACATGGGTTATGTGATTATATAAATGATATTTGATATAGTAAGTTTCATCACTATCGAGAGCAAAATAATCGAAAGAAATATCGATATTATAAAAACTAAGATAAATACAGAATAATGAATAATAGGAAGACTTTCTCAACATTGAACAATGACTTTTCTGACTCTAAATATAGAATTTTTCAGCAGATGATTGAATGGCGAAATATGAAAAATTTATAAACAAAATAAAAAGAACTTCTACAATTTGAAACTACTGACTCCACCAAAAGGATGACGAGGATGTTATACACAATTTTGAATGCACTTCAGAAGAGAAATACAAACACAATTGATAAGATTGGGCTTAAATGGTCGAAATGATAAAATAACGTGCCAACATAACATAGATAAAATAGTAATCTGTTTAACAAGATAACTTCTGGATTCATAGATTGGGACCCCAGTCACTATCAGAACTTTGTAAAATATGTTTTTCTTATTTTTCTTCTTTATCTTTCCCCTTATTTATTATGAAGACTCCTCTGATGTCTTCCACCCTTATAATATTGAACTTTTATTTAAAACCTTCACTCCTCTTTCCCGTTAGACAACATCTAAGTTTTTCTTTACTCTGAACCTTCCTTCTACTGGCTTATACTTATCATTCCTTTTTTTAATTAAAGATGTGATATTTGATTCTTTTTAATGATATGATATTTGATAGCTCTGAGATTAACTCTTAGAAAAGGGAACCACTCTCAACACTTTATGATTCAATTATTTTAAACCTCTGTGATTTCAAATGTATTTTAATCTATCCTTAACAGAAAAATTTTGAAGTATTTTGATGCTTTTAATATATCTCTTTCATAATTTTCTTTTCTGACGTTTTGCTAAGTCAGTGGACATTTAGAAAGCATTCAGTAGTGTCTGACACATACTCCTTCTTCGATACTAATTCTTCTTTCTGTAACCTTCTCTCAGGTTCCCGTTACGGTAGTCTTAAAGCAGCTGTTGTAGATGGGAGAGTTCAATATTTAAATTCTGTCTGCAATAGGTTCTATATGGTTTTGTACTAATCCTAATCTGTTTGTATATTTATGATTTATCGTATATCAATCATCACCAATACATTCTCAAGCCGATAACCACACGTTCAATTATTACTCAACACTATCTTCCTTGCATCCACAAAAACATTCATATCTTCATCTGACTTTAAATTCTTGGTATTTTCTTTTCTGATTTTCTTGTAAA
>SEYY01000952.1:137500-140000 GCA_009176605.1 Armadillidium nasatum
AAAGAGAAGGTTTCAAAACACAAAATGTTTTCGTGTTGCTTTAACATTTTCATTCATGATTAAAAAGAAGAAAAGATTAAACCTATTTATTAATAATATTATGAAATTGATTTTCTTATTATAATTCAATTTCGTTCTGATGAAATATTTTTGCTTTAGTGTTCTTTGCGTCACTGACGTACGGAGTAGTTGTTGCGAAAGTTTTATTATTATTATTATTAATTTTATATTATTATTAAATTGATAAAATTTATCATACATTTTGCTTTCTAAAGATAATAAATTTAAAAAAATTTTAAGAAATATTGATTAAAGAAAAACAAATATTTTATTTGACTATTTTATATGTCAACAATTGCTCTATATATTAGAAGATATAAAATATAAGGTTAGATGAATAGCTTTACAATCGAAGAGAAGAAAATGTTTTAATTTATTATTTTTATTTACTTTAATAAAATCAAATTTCAAATATCGTAATATTTTCTTTCTTTAAATTCTGAGAATATAAGAGTCATATTCTCAATAATAAAACATAGCAAATTATAGTAAAATAACAATGAAAAAAATAATGAGACGATAATTCATATACACAAAAGTTGGACAAAATAATATAAACACCTGAAATACACAAAACTTATTTATAAACTAAGAGTTTCGTCATAATTTGTATTTAAAACAACTGCAATTCTTCGCGGAATTTATCTTTAGAGTGTTTTAATTATTTCCAACGGAATGTTGTCTTGTTCTTATGCCTAAACATTCGCTAGTAACATGTTAAATAGTTCACCTGTTTTAATCACAGACCCTCTTGCTAACCGAGCACCTTCGAATTGCCCTCTTTCGAAGTATGAAAATTTACACATTTTACCATAAGTTTTATTTATAATCGTCGTAAAAGAAAAATCGTGAAACACAACGAAATACAGCCTTGAATTCTTAACTCGCAAACTATACACATAACTCCCCAGTGTTGCCAGCATGAAAAATGCATAATAAACATCATATATTTCATATTATTTTGTCCATACCCTATATATATATATATATATATATATATATATATATATATATATATATATATATATATATATATATATATATATATATATATATATATATATATATATATATATATATATATATATATATATATATATATATATATATATATATATATATATATATATATATCCAAAATAAATTTAAGCAACAATTCAAGAGAAATGCTTAAAAATGAAATAAAACTTTCAATAATAAAAATATTAATAACAATAATTGAAAAGACGAAAAAATTGGCGAAAAATTTAGCGTAAATATATTTTTTTTTTTTTTAAATTAAAAGTTTGAAAGAAAGTATTAAATTAAATGACCGTTATTATTATTATTATTATTATTATTATTATTATTATTATTATTATTATTATTATTATTATGTTTTACTGTATTGAGTCCTGGGGGGGTTATATGGTCTCGTCCCTTAGAAGGGATCGAATACAGATTATTCAGAACAAGCTAGTTAAAAATCTCTTTGGTATATTTTTCCTTCATGTTCAACTCTAGAACTTTACAAGAGGCTGAATATATTGAGAGCTCGGGAAATCTATAAATTGAGAGTAACTGTAATAATCTATAAGACTTTAAACTATGGTTATTTTCCAGAAATTAGACCATTCCTGTGTAATAATGATGCCACGTACTCTGTGAGAAATTTTAACGATATTAGGGTCCCATATCCGAGGGTTGACGCTGTAAAGCTAAACTTTTTGTATACAGGACTCTCGGTTTGGAACTCTCTGCCATTAACAATACGTGAGGCTCCCAATGTGTTGAAATTTAAAAATGATCTTAGGATCTATTTTTTGGGGCAGTATTAGGGGTTGCTGGGGGAATATATATCGTTGCCTGATGGAATTTTTATTTCCTCTAAATGGCTGTCTCATGGTAATTGAACTTTTTGCTGTAAAATTAATGATTTTGTATATATTTACAATGTATTTTTTGTACTTTATATGTTTATGTATAAAAAAATGTAATTCTATAATAAATCTATCTATTATCTATTATTATTATTATTATTATTATTATTATTATTATTATTATTATTATTATTATTATTATTATTATTATTATTATTATTATTATTATTTTATCTTTTCATTATTTTTATTATTATTATTATTATTATTATTATTATTATTTATTATTTATTTATTATTATTATTATTATTTTATTTTTTTTTTTTTTTATTTATTATTATTTTATTATTATTATTATTATTATTATTATTATTATTATTATTATTATTATTATTATTATTTTATTTTTTATTAATTATTATTATTATTATTATTATTATTATTATTATTATTATTATTATTATTATTATTTCATTATTATTATTATTATTATTATTATTATTATTATTATTTATTATTATTATTATTATCATTATCTTTATAATTATTATTATTAGTAATATATTATTATTTCAATTTT
>SEYY01000952.1:147500-157500 GCA_009176605.1 Armadillidium nasatum
CATTTATAATACTTTACTGCTTTTATTTGTGTACTATTCTAAAATATTTATAATTAATCATGCTAATTTAATTGATGGTCATAGTTTAAATGTAAAATTATATAATATAGTTATACAAATTAATATTAATAATATCGTAATAATTTAATATATACTATATTATAACTAGTAATATAATAGGTAAGTATATTAATTTAGTAATTTAATTAATTATAATAATATATTAAAAATAAAAAAAAAAAAAAAAAAAAAAAAAAAAAAAAAAAAAAAAAAAAAAATTAATAACAATAATAATAATATTATTTATAGATTTATTAAACTATATATTATTATATATATAAAATATAGAAGCTAAGCATCTTTACTAAAATTATAATAATTAATATAATTATATTATAATTTTATAATATATTATTATATTTAATAGCAAAGAATCACTCTTAGCTCATAATCATTCTAACTTAATTAAATTATATGTAATATATTAATTTCTTTCAATCATACTTTTTTTTGGCATATCGAATTTTATCTATATAGGTTTATTTTCCAATATTATATATTTCTCCTAGCCAAGTATTGGACTCTCGGCTGGCTCCTCTCAAAGCACTGATGAGCATCATAAAAGAGGTATTACTCATATGATATATATTATATATATAATATAATATATTATATACTAATTATTTTTAATAATTTACTATATATAAATGTAATTCAATAATATTAGGTTACAGTAATGAACATAATATTGATTTATTATCTTGTACATATATCATATAACATAATAGCAGACTCAGATATTTTACCTCTTAATAAGTTTGTAATCCAATGAGATTATCGTTATAGGTGAATATAATTTATTACTCTATTTGGATAAACCTTTTTTATTATAATTATTATTAGATGTATTATACCTAAGTATAAGTTTTTTAGGAATATCTCAGTAATAACTTGAGTTTTTCAACTTAACAAGAATGAATTTATTATTGAGATTAGTAAAAATGTTTTATAATTTCGATGTAGATAAATATTTATAAAATACAACTGAGATTTTCTAAGCGAATTCTCTTGTAGGTATATAGTCTAATAAAATGAGAAAAAAAATAAAATAAATATAAAATAAAATAAATTTCACTCACAATATTAATGGAAGTATTCTAGGTTTACTCTCTTCAATTTTTCCGTTGATTAGTCTCTTTTCTTGTATATTCGTCTTATACTTTATATAATAACAATATTAATAACATCTCGGCTCAAACAGAACACTATACTCATCATATACACTCACACAACTCATTCTTAAATTATATAATATTATATATATATATTATTTTATTATATTATATTTTATTTAATATTTAATGTTATATATCATATATCTATTTAATATTATTTTTTTTAAGTTATAATTAAATTGATTTCCTTTAAATATTTTTCTATTACATTATTGTCATATCTAAACCATAAGCGCAAAAGGTTGCTTCCTAATTTCTTTAATTTAGTTGTGTAAAAAAAGTGCACCGACCTCTTATATTTATTTGTTTAAAGGATTCGGTCTTATTTATTTATTTTTATTTTTTACTTTTTTTTTTTTTTTTTTTTTTTTTTTTTTTTTTTTTTTTTTTTTTTTTTTTTTTTTTTTTTTTTTTTTTTTTTTTTTTTTTTATATATATATAATATATAATAATATATATATATTTTCTTTCAATATTGAATTTACTTTTTGTTAATGTTTCTATACTTTCAATTTCTCTTTGAATTTATTCTGGGTGATATTCTTATCTATTCTTATTGTTTTTATTTAGAATTAATAATAATATTTGATTCATGGTTTTCGCGATATGGGGTTCTTTGGTTGTTCTTCTTTTTGTGGTATTGGTGTATGTCGTTGTTGTACAGTCGTTAGTAACTGAAAGCTTCGTTCCTATTATCAATGCTGGAAATAATTTTATATTATATGGTTGTCATCTCGATTCGCCACTCACGTTTCAATTATAGCCCCTTCATGTTTTTATTTATTATATTTTTTATTTCAATAGTAGCTTTTAAGAGATGATCTCCATTTTATTATAAATATTTATTTTCATCATCTTTCGGAAGATAATTCTGTTCTCAAGATGTACCTATAATTAGAATAAATAATTTCAATGCTATCTCAGAATCTAACGCCATTATTCTAATAGTTTGGGAGTCTTTGTAATGATAGATTGGAAGGTTTGATCTTAATTCACTTGATAGTTCTCTCTGCTCATAATTGTTGTTGTTGAACGTTTTTAAATTCTACTTAGAAATGTAGTTTTTTTGAGTAATGTGTGTTTTGCACGGTGTGTTGTGGTGCGTGGAATGGGTTTAATTTTTTATTAGATAGAAAATACAGGGAAGCAATTAATATACCTCTGGTATGATATTGATACGTAATTCGATTCTTTTATAAATTATTTTATCCTATTATGGAATTTTGCATTATACACATTATAAAGGATCGTTATGAAATATTAACGTATTTCTGGAAGCATATATACTATTTTTTACTTTCGAGATATATTATTCTTTTGTTATCTGAAGTAGTTTTATAACATAGTAACTCTGATATTTTATTATTTTTTTTATATTTTTAATATAGTATTTATTGTCTATTTGAATCTTGTATGAGCATCTTATAAGTCATATCATATAAACAAATTGTATCTATATTTTTGTCTTATTTATATTTATTTACAAGTGGGGAGCTATTCCTTGTGAATAATTGTAATAGCTAAGCTATACTTACTATTTGTTAAATATGATTATTCTCCCTGATTTACCTATATGATCTTAAACATCTATTGTCATTATATTTTGGTAGTGATTTTGAAGTAAATCTTTAATAGTGTTTTTATAAAGATTATTGTATATTCTTTGTAGATATTATTCTTCAATTTTATCAAATAATCACTTTATCTCTTAAGATAATGTTTTTATATAATTTTTTTATATTATATTATTATTTTTTTTTTTTTTTTTTTTTTTTTTTTTTTTTTTTTTTTTTTTTTTTTTTTTATTTTTTTATTCTATTTTTTTATTATATCTATTTTTCAGTATTTTAATTTTATCTGTCTTATTCTCATCTATTTTTATTCTTATCTATTTTCATTCTGTCTATTTTTATTCTATCTATTATCTATACTATCTATTTTTATTATTTTTATATATATATTTAATTATATATATTTATTTATATATTATATTCTATTATATATTCATATATATATATATATATTATTTTTTTTTATTTTTATTATTAATGATAATATTAAAATTATGATAATGATAATAGTTAAAATAAAAATAAAACACTAAACAGCTCTCATTGCAACAAATTTGTAAGACAATATCAAAGATATATAATTTGTTATAATTCAACTTGAATTTAAATACAATATGATTATATAATGTTTTTTTTTATATATATATTATATTTATTTATTATATATATAATATTTATCTATATTATATATATTATATTTCAGATAAATAGGAATGCAAGTTCTTCGTATTTGTTAGGTCATAAAGTATAAGGAAGACTCAGTGACCTTCCGTAAGCTATCTACCCCTTACCTTTTCACTACGGTGAGACTTTATCATGGCTATAATAATATTTATATATAATATATTATATATATATATTTTTATATTTATATTTATCTATCTATATATATTTCTCTCTATAGGAGAGACTCAAATCTATGTGTTATCTTTTCATTGGTTTTATTGTTTCATGAATGTCTATTACAGTTTTGAAAAAAAAAATAATTTTTAATTATTTACTGTTCAAGTTTTTTCTTTTATTCATACGTTTTTTAAGTGGAAAATTTATTGATTTTTATATAAACATAATCTCAGTTCAATTTTGATCTCGTTACCTTTATGTTTCTTGTTGGCTAGTTGTGCTCGTGTTTCCTGATGTCCAGAATTATAATGTCAGGTCCTTACGCATATGTAGTTTGTGTATATATATAGTATAGGTATCAGTTGTATATATATGGTATCCTAATATTACGCTACTTTATATTCTATCCTCTTCGACCCTTTGGTCCTCGAAGTATAGATCACGATATTCAGATGGAAACTGAATCTAAAATCATGGAAGAGAAAACGGGTCCCAAGAGCTTGGAAAACCGTGGACAAGATTTGAGAGCAATCTATACAAGACCCATTGACATTAAAACGCCTCCAAAAATCGAAAGCAACTCCTCAGAGTCCGAGGACGAGATATACAGAAGAATTAGGACAAGACCTCAGTTTACTGGTCCTCGTAAAAGAGACTCAAGCGTTGATCCTCGTCCTCCTGAAAGGGTGGTTCGGGAGCAGAAGACCCACTACAGTGAAATGGATTTACGGATCAAACCGTTGCAAGACTTGAATGGAAGAGAAAATCACGTTGAACGATTTTTAGCTTCTTTACAGGATATATATTAATACGTACGCATTTGTATTTTACTCTACTGTCACTTGTCGTATGTGTATCGTATATGTGTTCTATGATCGCTACTGGCAGTATATGTACAGCCGGAATACTTATAATACTACTTAAATTGTCTAGGGGTGATAGAATATAGTATTTCTTAATAAATATTTTATTCTTATATATTATTTACTTTTAAATAGATAGGTTATTTCTTGTTGGGATATAATAATTCCTAATGGTCTCATGATCTACCTGTCTTAAGGCAGTCTATTGCTCTTCATTGTTCCTTCTCTATATTTCCGGAGGAATTATACTTCCCCTGTTTATTCACATTTCTCTCTCTCAGGAGGTATTCAACTTCTCCTGTTATTTATTTACTCTTTCAAGGAGGATTTCTACTTCTCCTATTTTATTTACTACGTTCTCTTCCAGGAGGTATTCCACTTCTATTTACTCAAATTTTCAGGAGGTATTCTACTTCTCCTACTTATTTATTTAGTTTCTTCCAGGAGGAATTCTACTTCCCCTTTTTACTTAATCTTTCAGATAAAGAAAACAGTTGTACAACAACATAAAAGGAAACAGGAAAGAAAAGAAATATGCACCATAATTCCGAAAGGAAGAATATCAAACTGCAAGACATATGATAAAAATTTTAATGGTGGACTTAAGTATGTGACTGGTAACATCATCAATATATATACTTATATATATATATATATATATATAATATATAATATATATATATATATATATATATATATATAATATATATAATATATATATATATATATATATATATATATATATATATATATATATATATATATATATATATATATATATATATATATTATATATATCATTTATTTATTTTTCGATTAATATCTTCATTTGGCTTAGAAATTTTACGTTTCTGTTTTCAAATCTACGGATTAGAAAATTGTTTAAAGATTTTTCTATATCAAAAACTCAAGAAAATTTTGTTTCCAAATTCAAACTATAAATACTCTTTCGCACAGAGAATCAAAATTTCTTCCAGTGTGGAGAAATTTATCTGTTTAAATAAAATTGAGAAATTTTTTTTTTTTTTTTTTTTTGAATGAAGGGCTTTTTGGGGGGAGAAGGGGGAAGGGTGCGGTTAAGAAAACCACCCAAACTGTTAGATTTAGAAATAAATTTATTATCAACATATCGGTTAAAACTACAAAAATATCTTCACTAGTTCAAATTGAGTTCTCGACATATTTTAAGACTGAAGAAATTTTTCTCTTCCATAAATGAAAAATTTAGTTAATGTTTGTCTTGTCGTCTTCAAACTCGTTCCTCACCATTCAGATTATGAAATAAAATACTAAATTGTAGAAATCTGTTTTAACTTTTTACGTTAATTTGAAGCAGTAAAGTACGAAATTTCATTAATTGAAGAAAATTTAGAAGAAAATTGTTCCCCCCAAAAGTGAAAATTTTTGTGAACATAAAATTTCCTTAAAAAAAAAAAAAAAAAAAAAAAAAAAAAAAAAAAAAAAAAAAAAAAAAAAAAAAAAAAAAAAAAGGACATTTTGATTCTCTGTACAAGATTATTTGCTAAGTTGCTTAAGAGATTCTGCCCAATTTTTTTTATATAAAATATTTTGCTGCAATTTTATTATTTCTGTAAGCTAAAAAATTTTAAGAACATTTTTTCTCAAATATTTCTTATTAAATTATTAGATTCTCTCTTTTTTTTCCCTCTATCTCTCTCATTCAAAATCTATGTTTTTCTTTTTTCTATTATCAAATATTTCATGTATTATAATAAACATGTTTCTATTACTCTTATTCAATTTAAACCGTTAATATTTATAAAAACGATGCAACAAAGACAACAACAACAGCAATAATAATAATAATAATAATAATAATAATAATAATAATAATAATAATAATAATAATAATAATAATAATCATGATCACGCTACTGGAACTATTATTCAATTACAACCGTTATTATAAATAAAAGCAACGTAACACAAGCCATTACAAAGATATTAAAAAATAATGGCGCCCATATGACGACACACATGAGAGAAAATAAAATTTTCTTAATTAATAAACAATTCTTCTCAAACTTTAACGGTTTGAAGCCACAATCGGATGGAGACAAGCAAACAGACAGACTGACGCACAAAAGCACACACACACACACACACACGCACCCACACACGCAAACACAACTCACACACACACAATCACGCGCACACGCACACACACAACACACTCACAAACACGCACACACACACGCCCTCACACACACACACGAACACACCCACACACGCATGCACACACACACGCACGTAAGCACGCTTAAATATACTCAAAATGATTAGTTTATTAAAATAAAATTAAATATTATAAATTTTAAAAATATTATAAATTTTTTTTAATATAATAATAATAACGTAATACTTTAATAACAGTGAACAGTTTTCATTTTTATACACCATAAAAACGTGCAATTAATATATATATATATATATATATATATATATATATATATATATATATATATATATATATATATATATATATATATATATATATATATATATAATATATATATATATATATATATATTATATATGCCTACCAAATTCCACCAGTTATGGAATAACACATTCAAAGTCGATTAAAGGCCGATATGTCCCGACATATGGAATTTGAAGGTGTGCAAGTCAAAGGAATTTGGGGAAAATAGGATAAAAAAAATGTATTCCAGACTTTACTAGTAGAGTACATGTAAGATTGACCATAGCGGATAAGTCTGGGGTCAGAGAGTTTGACAAAGAAAAGATGAAAACCGCAATTATGTAACCAGAAGATATCTAAAAGAAGGAAAGAGTAAGAAGCAAAATGTTATAGTGAACTCTTTTTGCAAAATGGTTAAAAGAAACCAGAATGACTATTGCATTACGAAGGAAAAATGAGTTTTGGTGTTACGAAAAATAGATTTTGTACAATTCCGGGATTATACATAAGATGCATGAGTACCTGGAATTTGAAGAAAATTGTGCTACCTGCGGCGAATAGCACGAGAACAAGCAGAATTAAAGAAAGGTCTTTAAGGTTTAGTTGATGGGAAAGAATATGAAACGGACGCCTCCATGCTAGAGAGAACCACCTCAGTTTTTGCGCTTTGCAATTATATATATATATATATATATATATATATATATATATATATATATATATATATATATATATATATATATATATATATATATATATATATATATATATATGTATATATAAATATATTATATATATATATATTAGTTGTATATCTATGTGATTGTTTTAAATTAATTTATAATATTTATTAAATTTGTATAGTTAATAATTTTTTAATAATTTTTTAAATTAAATTGTGAGTTCTTTCTTCAAAGGTTTATTTTAGATTACTATTTTTCTATTTTTAATATTATTTTAATATAATTAATCACTATCTACGTATTTTACTATAATTTTTACTTAAATTATTTTTTTTTTAATTAATTTTTTTTCCTTCAATTTCAACAAATACATCCCATTACTTTTACTTTGTTCACTTCCTTTTAAAAATTCATTTTTTACATTCATTTTTTTATTTCCCTTTCAAGACTATAACGATTGTAGTAAAGAAGTTAAGAAACTTCTCTAACCAATGAATAACTGCGCAAATCATCAACTTTAAAATAACTCGTTTGCAATTAATTTTTTTTTCTTCAATGGCGATGAAGCTTGTCAAGAACTCATCACTCCGGAACTTTAATTCATTATCAGGCTTCAATTATGTTTATATTGTCTCTTATTGTTGATTCTTCTCCAAGATTAGAGAACATTTGTGTATACACTATATATATATAAATATATATATATATATATATATATATATATATATATATATATATATATATATATATATATATATATATATATATATATATATATATATATATATATATATATATATATATATATATTATATATATATATATATATATATATATATATATATATATATATATATATATATATATATATATATATATATATATATATATATATATATATATATATATATATATATATATATATATATATATATATATATATATATATATATATATATATATATATATATATATATATATATATATATATATATATATATATATATATATATATATATATATATATATATATATATATATATTATATATTTATAAATAATAATATGTTATTTTATATAAAAATAAAGAATAGGAAACTTCCAAAAATTCACAGTTGAAGAATTTTTTTTTTTTAACCTTTTCGTGTTATTGTCATAGTGACTTCCTTGAAGTAAATACTTTTGTTTAATTGTTTATTTACAGTTATGAAAGGATAATTTAGGGTTATTTTTATTTAAATTCTTTAATGATTTTTATTTCCTTTTAAATTTTAAAGTTTTGGACAGAGAGGGGTAAGGTTCTGTCAGGATGGGGAGGGGTTTCTGTCTGGATGGTGGAAAGTAGGGGGGTCCTATCATACAAACTTTCATTAAGTAGACTAAATAAAAATCAGTCAAGCATTATATATATATATATATATATATATATATATATATATATTATATATATTATATATATATATATATATATATAATATATATATTATATATATATATATATATATATATATATATATATATATATATATATATATATATATATATATATATATATATATATATATATATATATATATATATATATATATATATATATATATATATATATATATATACTCGGGTAGGCAATGACCAGAGGCCTACTAAATTTCACCAGAGTTGAGAAAATATTGGAATTGTGATCGTTAAAAGTCGACATATATCGATACATGGAGTTTGAAGATAGGAAAATAGATAAAGGGAAAAAAATATGGAATGTACTTCTCTATGCCAGAGAGAATCACCTCTGCTATGCGATCTGCACGTTTTGTGGAACCTCTACCGCAGTAATCACTCCATGGGAAATTGAAGTAGTACAACTATGCAAACAGCCGAAGACGGTGGCCGTTCTTGAGGGAGACTTGAAGACACAGAATAATTATAATGAGAAATGAAAGTATTTGGATGAACCCAGAGGAAGAAAGAGTTTAACAATGTAATTTAAGAACAGATGAATATGTTGGCTTCATCTCCAAGATGGAGGGATTCGAGTAGGCAGCTACACCAACTGTTCAATGTTGTTCTGAATTGAAAAGTGGAAGTCGAGTTCACCAGCTGTATCACAAGAAATGAGTTAAAAGCTCTGGCGGTGATAAACGTAAATCACCATAAATGATGGTGTCAAAGAAAGGATGTAAAAATTTGCTCTATTTCAGAGTCGAAGAATTTTGGGTAGTCAGTAGAATAAAAAAAGATAAAAAGACAGAACAAATAAATTAAGTTGTAGAATTGCATTGAATAATAATGATTTAAGTTGAGAGTTAAGAAAACTCTAGATTCGATATAAGAGGCAAAAAATGACGGTGCAAGCTTACAACCTAAAT
>SEYY01000952.1:213220-220720 GCA_009176605.1 Armadillidium nasatum
GATATTCTCAAAATTTTAAGAACGCGCTTAAGCATCCGTACGGAATAATTATTGATATGCTGATTTAATATAACTTAATATCAATCTTCCTTTTTAAACGTAATAAATAGTGATTGTACTATTTATATATTAATATTAAATGAAAATGTGCTTATTATCTCAGAAGAAAACAGCAAATATTTTAAAAATCAAGTTATTGTTACTCGCTGTAATTGCCATGTAGTTGCCTAATATAAACTTAAAAAAAAGCTGAAAGAATTGATTTGACAACAAAATTTGAATATAATTCAATATACACCCATGAGATGAAATGATCGAAACGTACGCCTCAAATGATTCATCACACATTAGTTACTAAAGAGAGTTTGATATTAAAAACCAACACGGTCCTAAAAGAATTCCGCGAGAAATAATTAAACTGGTAATGATCATCCTCAAAAAAATCATAAAATGAAAGTAAAATCAAAATGACTAAGTGAAACCAACGCTTCCATTGCAGACGTTATTCCATTATTGAAATCTCTAGGAGAAAAATATATCTCAAAGTTATAAAGAATATGTTCCATTGCGGCCCCATATTATGGCTTAGTCTCACTTGCCAAACTAAATTTGTCTGTCAAGCCTGTGCTTAATGAAAACCTTGGTGGAAATAAAATTGATCTCATATAAGAGATAAGAATAATAACCATAATTTCCTAATAAATAAATACAAAAATTAATGATTTCTAAAAAACAAAATCATGAATTTGAAGTTAATATATGGTGACAATCGTTAAATTTCGATTTTTTTACACGTCACCACTGCTTACGGGCAAAGCCCTATTCAAGGAGATGCTAGGGGGATAAAATAAAATAAAAAATATAAAAAAAACTATAAATTCCACCTAACGTAATTTTGTAGGAGAACACAAAGCTTTAAAGAAATTGAGATCAAATTTAGCGGTAAACACAGAAGATGGGAGAGAGTTCCACATAAACAGAGGTGGCAGAAAAGAAGGAGCCACTACAATGCACAAGCATGGAGTTGCCTATGTCCACACAAAATTTATGTGCAGACAATGCACCCCTTGTACTACGAAGCAGCCGTAAAGGTGGAAGTATACGAGTAGACAGTTCCTTCGAGCATTTGTCGCTGTAGTACGTATAGAAAAGAGACAAAGCACTAACGCTATGTCGCAAAGATAAAGGGTTAAGTGAACTGGAAAGAGCGGAACAGTTTATAAGTCTTTTAGTCTTTGGCTCAACCTTACCCAAAAGACGGGTGAAACCTGAGCCACCCCAGATATGAGAGTAGTACTCCATTCAAGGGCAAATGAAGCCCTTGTATAATTGGAGTAACTGGAAAGACAACACTGTCATTGCTTACCGATTTACTTGGTTTTATATCTTTAAATGGTATAAATCATTAAAGGATTACCAATATGGAATAACATTATAAATAAAATTTCTTCAATGAATATTACTTTCAGAGGCCTTTGAAAAATGTAAATATTTGACCATACGAAGATAATAGAGAAATCTCGATTCATTAAGAACTGAAAAGGCTCAGAATGTTTGATTTCAAAAAAATATCATCAAACAGCCATAATTGCACTTTTTGAAGGTTATAATTAAAATATTAATTAATATATCGTATGCTTGACAAGTTTAATTCACCTTGGTCATCAGCTCTGAAACAGATTGTAAAAATTACACACATAGTGAACACACACCTACACACACGTTCAGAAGCGAATACATATACATATATATATATATATATATATATATATATATATATATATATATATATATATATATACTCCGGATTTACCATCTCAAAGAAGTTAGTCCTACCTTTTTTCCTAATTTTTTATTTATTTATTTATTTTATTTATTTATTTTATTTTATTTTACTTTTTTTTATTTCTTTGTTTTTTTTTTTTTTTTTTTTTTTGTTTACAGTGATTTAAACGGAAAAACACAAGTATTGGTTTAAGCAATAGATTAACCAGCAAACTTAACCAATGGAAAGTACATATGCTTAGACCGAGTATATACCAGCAAATCTGTGTTACAGACCATTATCTGTTTAAATGCACATCGAACTCCAAAACATTCATAATCACGAGAGTATGTGCATATTGCAGCGTTAGTGTCTTCATTTGACCTAGAGTGTCTGAAGAATAGACAAACGCAAAATAAGAAAAAAGAGGAACTTGTGACCAGGGCGATCACATTATTGAAAATAGGCTTCTCCAAGGAACAAGTGGCTCAGTGATTAAAGATCAACCAATTAACAGGGTGACGGATGCTACTTCGGTTCACGGAGACTGGCAGCAACCATAGGAGACAGAAAAAGATCGCCAGAGGGTTACTTCAGTGAAGGATGATAGATTTGATAGATTGCTTCATCTGAGAGTTCTGAAAGATCTGTTTCAAATAATGGTTCAGATACGAAACTTGCTCATAGAGTCAGACATGTGTCCATTTTCAACCGTACAATTCGAAGAATACCTCTCAAGGTTGAAAAGACTGCTAGATGGCCTGCTACCGATTCTCTTTTCACATTGGTGCATTGTGTTGCCCGATTGCGGTTTCCTCAGAACTATGGAAAAGAACACTGGAGCAATGGGGTAATACAACTGTCCCTTTAACGGTGTTAAAGTTTAGGATTCGACACTTAATGGCATACACCGAAAAGAAAATTTTATCAACAGAAAGGTATGTTGACGACATCCTTTAGGAATACATAATATATTAAGTTCCTTTCATTAAAGACACATTCTAATTACTCCATAATAATGTCAGATTACACTTTGCAGTGATGGTCCACCTGTACCTCAAAGAGCTGACAATCCACCTCCTCTCCATATCTGCAAAAAGCCTGGACTTGAATCCCATAAAACGTTTGAGATATCGCAAAGATATTATTTCATCACTGCCACTGAACTATCTTAGAAAGTTCGGATGACCAGATGAGTCACTACCCACTATTAATTAGAGATTTTGTTATTTCTTGCATTTTAAATTTTTTTTTTTAACACACCGTGAATTTTCTATCTCTGCTGTTCCTTCATTATTCCTTTTGTTTCTCCCAAAGTTTCTTAACGCTTGCAACATTTTTGGTGGTAAATAATTTTCTGTGATATGTAACAATACTGTATAAAAAATACGTAGCATTTTCTTCTTGGCGATATATATATATATATATATTATATATATATAATATATATATATATATATATATATATATATATATATTATATATATATATATATATATATATATATATATATATATATATATATATATATATATACTATATATATATATATATATATATATATATATATATATATATATATATATATATATATATATATATATATATATATATATATATATATATATATATATATATATATATATATATATGTGTATATATATATATATATATATATATATTATATATATATATATATATATAATATATATATATATATATATATATATATATAATATATATATATATGAAACAGTAGAAACAGGATGACGGCATCCCCAAACAAATCCTCCATAAACCCTCATAACAACAGACAAACACAATCCAACACCCACCCACAAGTCCTACTAAACAACACCCCCATACCCCTCAACAAAACCCCAAAAATTCTCTGCCTAACATTTGACACTCACCTCACTTTCTCCAAGCACATTCAAAATACCACCTCAGCCGCAAACAGAAAACTCAACATCCTCAAAACAGTGGCCAACACAGACATAAACAACAACATACAAACCTAATTGCAATCTACAAACAATTTATACGCCCCACCATTAACTACGCCTCCCCTGTCTGGCACCCTCTGCTCTCCGACCAAAAACTTAACGAACTCCAAATAACGCAAAATAAAGCCCTTTCGCACCATCACCGGCTGCACACGCACAACCCCTCAACAACACCTACATAACGAAACCAAATACTACCTATAAGGAACACCTCGAAATGATAGGCACCCAATTTACGCAAAAACACATCTACCACACACCCATGTCACAATACTCTCCTCCAACCTACCCCACAAAGACTAACACAGCCTCCATCGTCCACCGGCGCCTTTTACAAACAGATCCTAAATCAATCCCCTCCTCCCCCCAATACCCAAAAACCAAACATATACACACTAACTACACATTCACATGCACAGACCTCCAACAACACACTAAACGAACCCCCCCCCCAAATAAACCCCGACTTCAAAACCTCCCAAGACACTTACAAACCTCACTTGCAAGATTAGATGCGGGCACCACCCAACCTACAACATTACAAACACAAATTCAAATAAACCAGGCAACATCTCCCACCTGTACTAGATGCGGAATGGCCCCGGAGACCGTGAAACACTTTCTATACGCTGTCCTTCCAACTCTCGCCCCAAAATCTTCTGGGGCATCACTTCTTTGAAGGATCTCTGGACGAGACCGACTGCGGCAGGAAGCTTCATTAGCGAAGTGTGGCCGCCTCAACATGGGGTGGTCAGGCGTGAGAAGGTAAAAAAAAAAATATATATATATATATATATATATATATATATATATATATATATATATATATATTATATATATATATATATATATATATATATATATATATATATATATATATATATATATATATATTTTACATATATGTGTGTGTATGTGCGTGTATATTTATGTGTGTGCTCGCGTGTGTATAAATACCAGTTTATAAATGTAGTTATAATAAAATGAATGATAAGACAACGAACTCATTTGTTCCAGCGCTTGTCATCGGTTTTGATGGGAAAGCCTCAAATCCGTTACAACAAAATATAATTAAATTTGTTCTTGAAATTTTGTCCCCGAGATTTTTTTCCCACTTTCCAAAGGCAATAAATATTAGCTTTAAATGTACGAAAAAATATGTTAGCAAATATTTTTTAAATAGAAGAATTGCGTTTTTTCAGTGAGAATTGAGAATAGATCCTCTCTTTAATATTGTAATGATTATTACTTTCATAAAAATTTTTTTTTTTTATTCTAATATGTATCTAAGCGTTCATCCGAAAATAAAATAAGAACTATGATTTTATTAATAAAATTTTTTTTTACTGAAATTATTAGGTTAAAATTTTGTATAAGGAATTTTTGGAAAATTTTTTTGTGTTATATTTTCGTATTTAGTACAAAATTAATTTCAATATAATTTGAAAACTGAATACGAATATATTACGCTCGAAATCTCTCTCTCTCTCTCTCTCTCTCTCTCTCTCTCTCTCTCTCTCTCTCTCTCTCTCTCTCTCTCTCTCTCTCTCTCTCTCTCTCTCTCTCTCACACACACACACACACACACAAAATAATAATATAAATATATATATATATATATATATATATATATATATATATATATATATATATATATATATATATATATATATATATATATATATATATATATATATATATATATATATATATATATATATATATTATATATATAATATATATATATATTATATATATACTCGTACTTCAAAAGGCAATATTATTTTTCAGAAGACTATGTCATTCCAAAATTCGAAAGTCCTTCACCTTGCATTGTTTCTAAAACCATAATTAGTTACTTATGTTGCTAACTAGAGTTCATATTATTACTAGAACTGTTTTTCTTTTCGTTTTTTTTTTTCTCTAAATATACAATTAAATTTTATATTATATATATATATATATATATATATATATATATATATATATATATATATATATATATATATATATATATATATATATATATATAATATATATAATATATATATATATATATATATATATATATATATATATATATATATATATATATATATATATATATATATATATATATATATATATATATATATATATATATATACTACAATACAATATGTTTAATTATTCTTATAGTTTTGAGAATTTTTTTTTTTTTCAAAATTAAAAAAAAAATTAGCTTGTTTAAGGTATTAAAAAAGGTGTAGAAAAAAACAAAACAATAAATGTACATTGGTTTTCATCTCATTTCATCATAGAAAATATATATATATATATATATATATATATATTATATATATTATTTATATTATATATAATATATATATATATTATATATATATATATAATCTTCTCCCTAGAAGGGTTTTCACCCTGTCAGTGGGACCAGCATATTTCTCCATCTGCCATTAAAAGTCTCTCTCCTAGTGTGCTCTAAAAGATCATGTTTCTCGGCTCGCTGGTGTCAGTGCCAGTCCTTGAGTTTTATTTAAACTTCCAGTGAGGGTTTTCATCCTTTCTGTGGGACTAGCACCTTCTTCATCTAACCTCCAAACACTTTCTCAAAGAGCTCTCCAAAAGATCATGCTTCTCGGAGCTATAATTTCCCATGCTTGTCCTGGAGTTGTTATAAGCAGTAAGCAATAAGAATAGGGCCGAGTTGTTGTCCTGTCGCCTTTTCTTTTGACTCTCCTCGCATGATCGAACCCTGTCGCCTTATCTAAACTCTTTTCTTCTGATGATGCTCCTTTCTTTTCTTTTTCCATCTATTTTTAAATAGAAAAAGAAATTTTATTTTATTTTATTTAATTACTTTGATTGCATTATCAAACATTAGAACATTTAGTTAAACAATAAAAACGAATAAAATTTTTATCAATTTTAAGATGTCCTTAAAGAATCATCTTCAGTTTTAGCGCAGGGAAACTTGATAAAATATTTGAAATGCTTCATTTTACATGTTGGCAGAGTTTGGGATAATGACACTGACAGAGATATTTCCCTTTTCGGTTAACGCTTCACAGGAAGCATCTACCTAGTTTATAACGACAAAAACTACATTGATACACAAATAAGTAATTGTGTATCAATTCGGTTTCCGAGACAGGAAAAATTACTATGGCTGTCATTGGCCTAAAATAAGCCTCATACTTTTCTGAAAAAAGGGGAAGTTTGCCTCCTCAGGCTGGCCTGTACAGTTTTGCTTGACTTACTTAGCTCCCACAAACGCTCTTGTAATCTTTTTTGCTCATTTCAGTCTGTTATGGCGTCAATAGTCTATGAATTGGGTGTTGTTGGGTTGACTTTGGCAACAAATTGATTTTATTATTATTATTATTATTATTATTATTATTATTATTATTTTATTTATTTATTATTATTAGTAGTAGTTTTCATGGCGCTTTTAACTGAAAAAATGGCCTAACGGTCTTTTCTGCAATTGCAAGCGATGTTGCAATCTCAGGGACCTTCTTAACCTCTTTTTGTCTGTCCCCCCCCCTCTACGGACCAGCTCACCCTCGGTTCGAGTCGATTTCAGCCGAACTGAACCTCAATAAAAGGGTCAGGAAAGAGAGTAAGGTGAATGCAGCAATTCTGCAAGCTGAGGAAACTTCCTAAAATCGATTTTGAGGTGTTCAATGGGCCTCATAGAGGCCCCTTCTCCCAACTTGAGTCCAATTTCGATGG